>CAIGRB010075504.1:0-22056 GCA_903798255.1 Fraxinus quadrangulata
CCCGTGTGGCTCGTCGAGCCACACGGGCCGACCCGAGCTCGATGACATCGAGCCTGAGTCAGGCTCGAACTTTTTTCGAGCCGCTTGAGTTGGCAAGTTTTTTTGCCACCCTTAGTTTCATCGAAATCTTTTTATATTATAATGATTTGGTTGAAATTTTTATGTTGGGAGTATGTTAGGTAGTTTTATATGTTTGAAATAGTCGAAAGTATTTGGGATATTTGTAGATATTGCTCTTTAGCAGCTACTGACATCATGGGACGCAACTGCGACGGCGACGGCCGCACTCCTCCTTGCACGGCGGATCAGTCTCCTCCTCCGCCCAATACTTCAAGCAAACGCCATCGTGGTCACCACTCCAAACAAAGTAGAAAGAAACGAAAATTTATAAATACAGAAACTGAAACTCAATCCCTAAGCCAAAGCAAAATCGTAGCTACGATTACTCATACGAATTCGTACAAATACGCCCTTCATTCGTATAAAGAAAGGCAACACAGAAAACGCAAAGAATCATGGAGTGAACACGGTAATCGCCAGTGGACTTATTCTGCTCATGATGCCTCCAATTGCGTCGGTAATGCACGCACACACATTTTCATTTTCTGGGCTGTTTTTGTTTCATGGGTTCAAAGAATTTGTCATTTTTTTATTATGGAAATTGTAACACTCGAATTCATGGCAAATTTTTTTTTTTTGTTGGTTTTGAACCCACCCAATTTAAGAAGAAGGGTTTCTATAATATTATTTTTTAATTGATTCGAATTTTAGTGTACTGCTCATATTTGTTCGTTGTGTAAATATTAATGCCTCTTTGTATGTTATGATTTTTAAGGCAAGGTTATTCTTGTGTCATATAACATACTTGGTGTTGAAAATGCGGCAAAGCATCCACAACTGTATAAAAGGGTCTCACCTAAGTATTTGGACTGGGAGTATCGAAAGAAGCTCCTGTGCAAGGAAATCCGCAAGTACAAACCGAGCATCCTGTGTTTTCAGGCAAGTTTAAACTTCTCTTAGTAAGTTTTAAACCACTTTAATCATTTTTGCATATACAGGAAGGTAAAGAAAGTTACCGAACAGAAGTTCATGATCAAGTTGAATTAATATTATGTGTGTTTTGATGCTCCATTTGGTGTGAAAATTGTTAATATAAGTCTTATAGCACTCTTGTCAGATATGAATTGAACCTTTGTTTTTAAATATCTTCATAGGTAAAACTACAACAGGGAACTCCTCCGGTTTCAGATATTTTTTCCAATTACTAGTGGTTTATTTATTTTTCTTGCATCGAGTTATGCTACACAAGCATGATCACTTTTGCCTGTCTTCATTAGGGCAAAATGCCAAAATCTGTCAATTAATGCAATATATAACTTACATTTAGTATACAATCATATAGGTACTCTCCAGCTGGCCGTGCCTTACGGATTTCAAAAGTTCACCTAATTTTTTCTTAACTTGTGCTCTCTCTTTCACTGTTATCTTTGATATTAAGAGCCACAATCAGAGCATTTATAATGCCACCGGTTTTGAAGCTCCACTTAGAGCTGTATATATCAGGACAGTTTTTATTCTCATTATCTTCCATGGAAACAGGAGGTTGATAGATTTGATGATTTGAACGAGCTTCTTGGAAAAGATGGCTTCAAAGGTGTGCACAAGGTATTTTTTAATTTATTTTTTGATAATCTGTCATATTATGAGTCAGAATATTGACTGCAGTAAGTTACTTTTACAAGGCTCGTGCAGGTGAAACATGTGATGGCTGTGTGATATTTTGGAAAAATGAGTTGTAAGATCCTTATGCACACTGCCCTTATTATTGTATTCCAATGTGTTTTAAGTTGCTTGTTCGCATTTTTTTTTTTTTTCTCATTCTTCTTAATAAACGTCCTCTGGGAAAATTGAAGAAAATTTTAAGACCAGATTCTTGTTTGGCTAATCTTAAGACATTTACAATAAGTAGCAGTATTTTTTTGAGTCCCCAATTTTATTGGAAACAAGGCTTAGTTTTTTGTTGCTATTGTTGTTTTTGGTATTACATTTTTTGAGCACGTATTACGTATTTTTGGACAACTGTACTTATAACTAGTTGTATGCTTGTTGATAAAGTACTTGTTTGTCAACTGGCTGTTGCCGAAATTCTAAACCTTTAGAATTAGCTGATTATTTGTTTTTATTGTTTCTATTTTCAGATGATGTTTATTGTCTAATTTTCTGGTTCTAGGAAAATTGTACATTGTTCTTGTTTTCTAATTATTTTTGGATGTATCCCACGAAGCTTCCCTATTAGCAATATATATCTTGATTCTAGCAATATCCCCCATCAATGATTAGTATGATGAACTGCAGATTCACTCTTTTGCATGAAGAAACCATAGAGTTCCAGAGGTTTGGACTGCGCAACAATGTTGCTCAATTTTGTGTTTTAAAGGTATGCATACCTGTGAATTTATGTAATTTGGTTAATTATACTTTATATGAAGGATCAATGATGCCTTTAACTTACATATATATTTGTTCCTTTAGATTGCTAGGTACTAGATCTTTGATTGTGCGCGTTGTTTCGTGTATTTATCGATATATGTTTCAAATATCATTACTATAGAGCGTCCTATCCTAGTTGACCTCAGTCATTGATGCCAGAAGCAATTTCAGTGAGTTTTTCCACATCTTCTCTCTCATAGAACGGGTAAATAAATGAATGAATGAAGTTAAGAGGGTGGCTATTGCTTTCATGGAGAATTAAATAAAAAATTAAAAATCATTTCATTTGCTGATTTTCTGAATGCTTAATACATTATTTTGAGCTATCTTTTGAAAGAGGTAGGCCATTTGCCGCTATAGTGTAGTGGCTCTTAATTGAGGCAATCAAACTTTGGCGTGAGCATAAAATCAATGTACGGCAAGGCTTTCCTTGGGTTCTGTTTGGTATTGCAGTGGAGTGCTTCAATAAATTGTAAAAAGATGCAGAAAAGTGTGACTCATGCATAACAATGCACTCTGTCAAGCTCCAGGACCTTTTGATTCCTCTTATCATCTGAATCGCTGGTTCCTGTTTGGTTTGTTATGCACTTTGTAGTTTATATTGTCTGCTAAAGTGGGATTACCTGCTGCAGTATATACGAAATGTTATTCTGAGAAAACTTTGGTGGTGAGTTAACTAAAATTGATCCTTAACTTCTCTAAAATTTGCTAGAAATTACTACACAACATGTTCTAAAAACAAGTTGCCTCTATTTCATGATTTTCGTGATTATGTTATGGGCATGTGGAGTTTCTAAGTTGCAATTATAGGATGTTCTTCACATCATAAAGCCAGCATATCGATTTGTGCTTTGCACCTTTTGTTTTAAGGCGAAACATCAAGACAGCCTTGGTGGGTTTTTAGGCTCCACCAAGAAAGGCCGATGAGAATTAGGATTCCCCAATCTTGTATTATATCGAACTCTCGAGAATCAAAGTGAGGGGAGCATAAACCTGACTTCCGAAAATAAAAGGGTACACATATGAAAATGGAATAAATGGGGGATATTTACTTTCCATACTGAGATAAAACATGTAAAATCTTTAAAAACTCCTAACGCTGGGAAGGCGACCAAGGACACGTGTCTCTCAAGGAAGGTCAAGTGGTCCATACTCCTGGTAACAACGGCGCCCAATCCTCTGATGCAATTGAATGGGCAACTTGGTTCATCTCTTGGTAAATGTTGGAAACTGAATCTCGATCAAAAGAGAGGTGATGTCTGATGCGTTAGAGAATGTCCTGGATTGTGCTTTGCACTTAAGCACCAAGGGACATTCCTCCATGTGTGTAGCGCATTGATACATGTGTGTAGCGCATTGATACCTATGCTATAGATTCTGGTGTCTAGTTTAGATTCTCTGTTGTCTTTGGATATTTGGATAGAATGTTTTGCTTTGATGGGTATGTGTCAAAAGTAGCACTTGTCAGGATTTGATGTGCACTCTCAAATACATTTTCTACATTGTCCTGGAAAAAAAGGATGTTGTCAGAATTATATTGCATCTTTTAAGTCTTCCGAGTCCCTAGCTTCCACAAGCTGTTTTTGGTTCTATGCATCTATGGTTCCCTCCATCTTTATATAGACAACAAGCCAAATAAAATTACGTGCAAACGTACAATGGCATATACGTTGCTATTGTTTAACGGCTGTTTTTCTGAGCATTGTGAAACTTTCCATTGTAGTCGCTACTGTTCAAACTTGAGATAATTATGCAATTGTATTCTTGTTCAGTTAACCATAAACAAATTCATTTGTTTAATTGGTTGCCATGAAGGCTCATTTCTAGTATATACTATTGCTATTATTTTCTCAAAAGATTTCATTTGGTATTTGGATGTTTTTTGGTTGTCAAGTTGCTATTTGAACTTTGGAATATTAATTGATACTTTCTATCTTTTGATCATATAACTAGTAATGGATAGTTTCTATCTCTATTACACAGATGAATGATAACTTTCTCGGTGCCAATGCTACTGCTCGGTCGTCATGGTAAATATTAAATGCATTCTGTGATATTCCAATGCATTAGGATTCAAATATGAACTTTTCAATCAAGTTGGATTGTTTTGCTTTTGCCCATGTCGCCAATTTTTAGCCTGACCTTGGTCTCCCTTCTTTAATACTTATTCATATGTTGGTAATTGGTGCAAATGTGTTTTGTCAGGGCTAGGTCCTCCTGTAGTGTACTGGTTGGTAATATACACGTCCTCTACAATCCCAAACGTGGAGACATTAAGCTTGGCCAGGTACATCTCATTTTGGTTCATTCAATTTCAGTATAGTTTCTTTTTACCTTTGTAAAGGACTAATGCAGTTGCATGTGTATTTCCCATTTTTTATTGCTCAATAATTGAACGAGCTTTTTAGAATTAGTATTGTTCTTTTAAACTTCTTTAAATTGCATTACATTGTATTTTGATTTTCTTTGAATAATAATGTGGGCGCTAGTTCAACTCGCAATTGTCTACTGGTTTTTATCGGAGTTGGTCAAAATGAAATATTCAGAGATTTCTTCCTTCTTTAGAAAGGTGATCAATTTTGTTAAAAAGATGAACTACTGTCTATTGAATCTATTAATTTCGTGAAGTAACTCCATTTTGCGACCTAATTGTCCTACAAATATAAAAAATAAATCAAAATGACAAAAAGTGACTTTGCACGTCTGTGGCTTTCTTCATACATTTGAAACTTACTTCAAACATCTATTGGTTGCCCCACTCAATACATGTTGAGCCGTCTCAATTGGATCGAGTTGGCAAATTCTACCTAAATACCGAACCTGAGTCCTTTTGTTGTCAAACTTTTTGTGTACATATCAACAAGTTTATGGTTATAAATTGCAACTGTTACTCCCTTCGCACTTTTCTGAGTGTCCTTGACTCCTTCCTGGGATGTCTGCAAATGTGATCATGTTCAATAAACAGTTATTCTCTTCCTAAAAATGGCCTTAGTTTAAGAATACGATGTGACTATAGAGTATTCTTAGGCCTCACTTTTGAGGACCAGACAATTAAGTTATATCAAATGCTCACTAGTTCAACCATCATCAAAAATTTTGGGCCAATTAAAAAAAAGTCATGAAATTATGATTGAGAGTCAAATTATGTAATAGTTTAGGGAGTATTTAGTGGAACTCATCGGTTTAAGACTGCAGTTTTCAATATGTAATATTGGTTGTTGTAGATGCGACTATTTCTTGAGAAGGCCTATAAGATATCACAAGAATGGGGTAGCATTCCAGTTGTCATCACTGGGGACTTGAATAGTTTGCCACAGGTAATTACCTAATGCAATTTTAATTGAATATCACTGTCTAATTCAATACAGAATTATTTTTTTCCTCATTTGTATTTTTAGTTTCTTGTTTCTATTTGTCCAGAGTGCAATGTATCAGTTCATCACTTCATCCGAGGTTATTCCTAGCTCCTTACCATGTGATGAGATTTATAATGTTCCATACCAAATGATACTCCATTTACATTTTTTTTTCTTATTGTAGTTGCATGTCCAACTATATGACCGAAGACAAATATCTGGCCAGATATGTCCAGCTGAATACCCAAACTTCCATACTCGGAGTAATTGGACAAGGTTTGCATTTACATTCATCAATTAGTCTGGGGTCCTATCTTGTAAAATTTTGATTAAAAGGCTGCCCATCCATATTTTGCTTGCTTAGTTCTTTAGGGTGAAGTATTGGATAAGCACACTTGACACTGAAGGTTTTCACTGCCAGAGTAGCAAAATGAAGTGAAATGTGGTTTATTATAGATTATCTTGGTTCTCTTCTCTTTTCATTTCTGTGTGGGATGACAGTGTAGGGGTGGGAGGAGGGAATATATGCTTTTACCACCTTGCATGTGTAAATTTTTTGGTGCAAATGATTCCTGCTGCATTTTATAACCTTAGTAGCATTTAACTAATGGTTTCATTGCAATGTGCCTTACCATGTGGTTTGCAAGGCCATCAATGCATAGGTGGACTGATGAAGAACTAATGCTTGCTACTGGATCAAGACAGAGTCGCCTAAGCCATCATTTAAAGCTCTCCAGTGCTTATGCTGGCGTTCCTGTAAGGTTTTAGGTCCTTCCAGAACACCCTTGTATGGCAAAGTTAAATGCCTATAGTTTGTACAAAAAAGTTTGTGAGATATTCTTTCATAGTTTTCTTGTATGTGTAGGCAATTGAGTCCAAAAAAATAAAGTTTGGCTTGACATTGATGAATATACTACTTCTTTTGGCTCATAGGCAATGCTGTATATAATTATATTGCACCTATTCTTGTCTAATTTTCCTAGGGAAGCTCAAAAACTAGGGATACGATTGGGGAACCCTTGGTGACGTCATTTCATTCCATGTTTACAGGAACAGTTGATTATATATGGTACTCCCCTTTCTCAATTTTTTTTTTCCCAGTTAGGTGATTTGGGCAATTTGCATTAAAAAGATTTCTCATTAATTTTAGTGTTGATTCAGGCATACTCCAGAGCTTGTTCCTATTAGAGTTCTTGAAACCCTACCAATGAATATATTAAGAGAAACAAGAGGGCTTCCTAGTAAGGTACTTTCATTTATTTTACGGTGGCAATCGAGCTGTACGTTGCAGAAAATAATAATTTTTTTCCTTCTTTTTTTAATGAATTTCCAAAGATAAATACAATCCCAAGCTTTATGAACTACTCATATCCCAGTCAAACTGTAAAATTTGTTCTGGCAGCCACTCGAATATTTACAGTTCTGTTTCAATTCCTGTTTGGAAAGAGTTCATTAGAAAATATCCTGATTATACTTCTCAAGATATTGCTCATGAAATAAGCCCCAAGAACTAAGCTACAATTTACCAACGCATAAGGATTTATTTCTATAATGCAGAAATGGGGCAGTGATCATCTTGCACTTGTATGTGAACTTGCTATTGCTAACGACGGTAATGAGGCTTGCCTTCAAACCTGCCCTTTTTTTGACAGATTCTGTTCCTCGAGGCACAAAATTTGACACTTCACACTACAAAATTATCATTTTCTGGTATTGCAAATTTTGATTCTTATGTATGCAGCAGGGGATGCTACTCGGGAATCTCCCGCTCCTGAGTTATAATTCAAAAAAGTACCACAGAATCATCTCGACGAGATGTATACTTGCTTGTAAGCTGCAAGGATAGTGATTTATTTAATGTTACTTTTCTCTCTTCCCATACTCTGTATTTGATAGATTATTTAATGATTTATTAGCTATTCTTGTATGTGAATTAAAATTTAGTGTATGGTTTGGTGTACAATGACACTGAATTCTTACCTTAGAAGCAATTATAATTAATTTAGTTGTACTCTCCTGTTTGATGGTTTAGACAGTGATTTAGTAGTAGTGATGCCAATAGGAGGATCACTTCTAGCTGGCATTCTCTTCGCCGCACGTCACATTGTGGGTTCATTAATGTTATTTGGGATGGGTCGTATCAGCTATAAAACACCATGAATGGAAATATATTTCTTCTTTAATTATTTCTCTACTTCAAATATATCAGAATACTATTTTGGATTGTCCTACATTCGGTCATTGCAAAATTTGATTCTTCCTTCATCATTTTTTAATTTTTTTTGGGTACGTGTTCCATGAGGCACAAAATTATGACTTTTGGGTTACTTTTGAATTTGAGATTAACTTATAAAGTATCTTGTATATTAACAATTTCGTGGTTCTAAATATTAATTAAGTGCCCTCAAAATTAATTTTCTTGAACTCAAACTTGAAATGAATAAAAAAATTACACTTTATAAGTTATTATTGAAAAATCTAAGAAAGATTTGTTTTTCTTCAAACTGATATTTGTTAGTTAAAATTAGATAAATGGGAGACAGAAGAGAAACAAATTAATTATAAAAATATCTTTCAAATGTTTACTAATTATTTGATTGTTGGTGGGTCTCTTTGTGTGTGTTGTTAGGAAAGAGGACTCGATGATTATTCGTTTGTTCGAACCAGTAGTAAATTTTTTGTTGGATATGGATCTTGTAAAAACTTCTTTTGAGGAATGGGTCAGACTGGCCATTCCTCAAGAACAATAGTTCAAGGACCGGATACTATCACAAGCAAATGGCTTTATATACAATTTTTTTTTGTAAGAATATATTATTCAGATTATACGAGTAGAGAAGAAAATCAGATGACAAGTTTTCAGTCTCAAATGTCTTTAATGAATCTTGAATTACCCATTCTTCTTCTTTAATTGAAAATCAAGAAAATTTGAGTTGACGTGTAATATTAAGAGATAATTGGATAATGCCATTTGTACAATGATTTTTGATAACATTGCAAAAAAGGAGGATGATACATGTACAATGGAGGATGACTAACATTCACAATAGGGAGGATTCACTTTTTTTTTTGGAATTTTTTTAATCATGCAGGGTCCGCACGTATGTGAGAGGTTGTCAACCTCCATTGTCATCCATTGATGTACAAATGGAATTGTTCGTAAAAAAAATGTTGGTTGGAAAGATAAATTGTTTTTAAGCCATCTAACGTTAACAAGATATTTGACATGTTGTCAACAAAGTTGTAAGGAAGATCGTAAACGATACACCTAGTATGATGGGAGATAATTTTAAAGATAGCGATGGAACATGGAGGGACAAGGTATGGGGACGGGGTGGCATCCTATTCTCATCAGGGGTTTTCAAGGAGTGGGACAGGAATGGGGGCGAGAGTGCATTCCCTATTCCCATTTACTAATTATTTATTTTATTTTAAATATAATTTAAATTGAAAAATATATAAAAATAATAATTGGGACGGGCTCGGAGAATTCATGGCGGGCCATGTACCCACCCCGTTTACAATTTGAATTTAGTCATCCTAAAGAATTGTAGGGTGTGTTTGGTTTGCATTTCTATTTCATGTTTTCAGTTTTGAATTTATTTTTTATTTTGAGGGATTATTTTAAGATTGTAAAATACGAGTTTGGCTTAAAAATTTTAGAAATAGTTATATGATATTTTTTCAATTAATTTGATTATTTAGTAAAACATATCAATTTTATGCTAATATGTGATAAAATAATATAAATTTTAAAGTTGGTAAAGAAAAAAAAATCATTGTAAGTATATCTTCAACAATCGCATCGAAATCATCTAATAAATCATTGTCAACTCAAATCATTTATGCACTTACCATAATCATTTATAGTAATAATAATCCAACAAATATAAATATCAAAACCCTATACATCGATTAAAATAAAATTAGTACCAAATCTTGAGAATTACAATGTTCATAATCAATATATGAAAAGAACATGATCATACACTAGAAGTTCAAAATACTCAACTCGACCAATAGCACTAGAAATATAGATTCTCCACTAGGGTTCTTGGGCTTGCTTGGGACAAGAGAGAGAGAGAGAGAGATATATATATANATTTTAATTTGAGAAATTTTTAAGTTCGTTTTCCTTATTTTGAGTTTTTTTGACTGTCTTCAAAACGTTAAAAAGTCATTTTGAGTTTTATGTTATAAAATTTTCCTTTTTATCGAAAATGTATTTTTCAAAATAACATACCAAACGCATTTTAAGTGTTAAAAAATTGAAAATGACCTCAAAACGGCAAACAAAACGCACTCGTCGTATTTTGTAATAAGATGACGTTTCTATGAAGTAAAACGTTGGCCTACAAGAGTGAACGATAGCCCTAAGTTTCATGCCAAAAAGTTAAGTTACCTACTGTGAAACGAAGATATCGGATTAATCCAATACCAACTTGTTGGGAAAAAAGAGAGATTATAGCTACAATATGAAATAATTTATCACAAGAACAAAATAATTTGTAGAGAACTGAGATTTTATTATAATGTGAAGAAAGAAAACAAAGATTTGTGCTTATAATATTTTTAACTTAATTTTAATCATAATGAAGAGCCAGCTATATATAGGAAATAAATAGAGGATGTCTAAACCCTAATAGTAGAGTTGTAGTTGAAGTAGAATGCAAGAAAACTCGTCAAAACGCGAAAAATGACCTATACCGAAAACACCGCGGCTCGAGCAAGCGACTAGGTAGTCTGGCACAAGGCGGGCGCCAACTTCTCTGCTTTTGGTGCTTGAGCGCCCAATTGACTAAGCTAGCGAAAATGCAACGAAAAAGCAATACGTTCCATAATTTCAACCTCTTCTAATTTAACAAAAATTTCAACTCTCCAATAGAACTTTCAAATAGAATTTCAACTAGAATTTGTCAAGTAAACTTGAATAGAATTCACAATAGCATTCCAAATAAAATTCTTCTTAATTTGCACCTTAATTGGAATTTCCAATTATCTTCAATAAAGAATTCGAATCACTCAAATTCTTACAAACTCCACTTTGATACGAATTCCACTGCAATGAGTAAATTTCAAAAATTCTCTACCTAAAGACAATTTCTACTACAAGGAATAAATTTGAATTATTCAATGAAAAGTACAAAAGAACTTCTCTATAAAAAATTCAAACTGGAAATATTCTCCAGCTCTGCTATTCCAACTAGGGGTAGAAGTGATTTAATGACGACCAAATAAGGCCAAAAGATGCCCTATAACAGAAACACAACTGAATGTATCAAAAGAAGGATTTTGGCTAGAACCAACACCTTTAATCGCATTCAAACTATCAACTAAATCAGTAGAATTGTACACGTGGAGTCTTATGGCCAAAAATGGGTCTATTACTAGCAACTGAATACAATAACACCGCCGATAATGGGGGTAATGTGGATTTACCCATAACATCTAAATTCAACTGAGATGTATTATTCAAAGAAGACCCCAAACTAGACTCCAACGGTACAAAACCCAACTCCAAATCCACTCGAGTTCTTAAAATATGTTGATTACTCAAAGATTTTGTATAACATTGCAAAATATATAAATGGGATTTTCTATGTCCCTTTAACAAAACATGAGTTCCTTTACTAATTTTCAGGACTCCACCTTCAATAATATACTTTTACCCATTTGAATCAAGAGTATATAAAGAGATAAGATTTCTTTTCAGATTTGAAACGTGTCTCATTGTATCAAGTATTCTAACTGTCCCATCAAACATCTTTATTCTAACCCGACTAACACCAGCTATCCGACATAATATATTATTATCGGCCATTATAATACATGTTGAAACTTCTTCATATGTTCAAAATAAATCTCGATTAGGAGACATGAAAAGTGTAATTCGTATAAAAAATCTAAGTCTTGTCAAGTTTGGAGTTGTAGTCATACATAAGTAAAAGCTCTCCATCATTATTAGATTTTTTTTTTTTGCAATACTTGATTCCCCTGAAGTTTTCGATTGTTGATTTGCAGTCAGTTTTGCTTTATTCTGCTTATAACAATCATTTATCAAGTGCTCATATTTCTTGCGATAATTACAAAATTTGAAATTAGATTTTGGCTTATCCGTTGCACGAACACCATCAATAATGAGGTTATCTCCATGAACCTTAATTGCAACAAGATGTTTCATCTTTTCATTTGAATATAGAGCATCAAAAATTTCTTCAATAATGAGAGTATCACGACTATAAAAAATCCTATATCTAGAAGACGTGTATGAAGCGGGCAATGAATACAATAAAATCAATCACAAATCTTCTTCGTCATATTTGACGTCTAAAGTCTCTAAATCAGCGACGATTTCTTTAAACACAGCTAAGTGATCCTAAAGAGATGTACCTTCTATCATACGATAAGAATATAAACGCTGTTTCAAATGCATTTGCTAGTAAGACTCTTCGTCATGCATAATTGCTCCAATTTTAACTATAATGCAAAAGCTGACTTCTTTTTCAAAAAGTTCTGAAAAATATTATTCGAAAGATGAAAATGTATTTGAGATATGATCTTTCGATCCCACTATTGTTTATCCCTCGGAGTCTAAGTTGTAGCATTTTGTCAAATCCCAACAACGCATTGTCCAAATTCATTTAAGTTAACATTGTTTGCATTTGTACCTGCTACAAAGAGAATTTTGTATTGCAATCCAATAGTAGAATATCATACTTCATTGTTACCATCACAAAAGATCAAGTGGAGCTATTAAATTGATCAAAACCTCAATCTTCCTAAGAATTTTAAAACCAAAGGCTCTAATACTGGTTGTGAAACGAAGGTGATACAGGATTAATCAAATACCAAATTGTTGGAAAAAATAAGAGATTATAACCATAATATAAAGTAATTGATTACAAGAACATAATAATTTGCAGAGAATTGAGATTTTATTATGAGATAGAGATTGATATGAACCCACGTAGCGAAAAACTACGAAGCCCACAATTAGATTGAAATCGAACCCAAGAAAGCCAATGTAATCAAAGTTTTGGATTTGATTCGAAAATAACGAATCAAAATAACCAACAATACGCAAACGATATGTTGACCTTTTTGATTGAATATTTGAGAATCTCACCCGATTGATTTGAACGCCAAGAGAAAAATCCTAAATACGCAAACGATATGTTGACCATTTTGATTGAATATTTGAGAATCTCACCCGATTGATTTGAACGCCAAGAGAAAAATCCTGATAAGTTCGTGATTTGTCCAACGAAGAACAATAATTCGAAAACAAATTTGTCTCTCAATAAATCTCAATAATAATGTTGTGTGTTACAATGAAAAAAATGAGTCATATTTATAGGGAACCCATAAAACTTAGCTAAAAACAGAATTAAGCCAAACAAATTGCAAAAGATATTTAAAAATAGAGTTTTAACTTAAATAGAAGATTATGCGAAATTTGAAAAAATTCGCGACCAGAATAAACTATGCAATCGCATAGATCAAAAGAAAGCCCACATTTGGTTTCAGTATAGAGGCATGCGACCACATGTCTAGGACAACTATGTGGTTGCAGAGTTGTTTCCTCCAACTTTCTCGTCCGTTGCTTGAACCAAGTTGATCCATCTTGTTTCTTCTTTCGAGCCCAACATGAAACTTGTTCCTTTGCTTGTTGTGAACGACATTTCGTCCACCGTAGTTTGAGCAAACAATCTCATCGCCTCTTTCACTCGCTTTGCTTTCGACCATGTTATCGGACTTCTTTCAATAATCAATGGATCATTTCCCAGGCTTAACTTTGACGCGTTCGACTCCGTGCTCACATCATCCTCTCCCTCTTCAAAAGAATCTGTCCTCGAATCTGTACCTGCATCAAAGAAAGATAGATCAGATATATTAAAAGTAGCTGAAACATTATACTCACCAGGAAGATCCACTTGTATGCATTGTTATTGATTTTCTCGAAAACTTGAAATTGTCCATCTTCATGTGGATGCAACTTTGATTTCCTTTGTTCTGGAAAGTGCTCATTTCTCAAATGTACCCAAACCCAATCACTGGGTTCAACTGAAACGCTCTTCCGACATTTGTTAGCTTGTGATGCATAATGCTTGTTTTTATTTTCAATTTGTAATCTCACATTCTCTTGGAGTGACTTCACTATCTCGACCATCTTTTTCCCATCTAAACTTCCCGTTTATTCACAGGTAAAGGAATTATATCCAATGGTATTAGTAGATTAAAATCATAAATAATTTCAAACGGTGAACATGAAGTAGTAAAATGTATAGCCCTATTGTATGCAAATTCAACGAAAGGTAAGCATTCTTCCCAACTTTTTAAATTTTTATTAACCACTGTATGCAACAGTTGAATCATAGTCCTATTGACTACTTTGGTTTGTCCATCGATTTATGGGTGACATGTCGAATACTTACGAAATGGGTGGAGTAATCGAAAACATAGCTAGAAAGGCTATAGAAAACAATAATTTTGTGCCTAACATACCCCCACAAAATTTGCCAAAAGTGATTAAGAAATTGAACATCTCTATCTGACACTATACTCTTAGGGACCCCATGTAAACGCACTATTTTCTTAAAGAACAAATCAGTTATGTTAGTGGCATCGTCAATTTTAGACATGGAATGAAATGTATCATCTTAGAAAACCTATCGACCTCTACAAATATTGAATCCCGAATCCTTTTAGTCCTGGGTAAACTTAAAATAAAATCCATGGAGATATCAACCCAATGCTCAATAAGAATAGGTAAAGGAGTATACAATCTGTAGGGGTAGAACCTTAGACTTTGCCTGTTTATAAGTTATGCATCGACACAAGTTCGTTCTACATCAATCTTCATTTTAGGCCAATAAAAATGTTCCCTTAATATCTCTAAAGTCTTTACAACCCCAAAGTCATCCATTACTCCCTTATTGTGTGCTTCTCTAACCAACAATTCACGCATGGAACAATTAAGAACACATAATTTATTTTCCCGAAACAAATAACCCACATGCTTAAAGAATTTGTCTACCGCGCCCTTATTACATGATTCATATATGCTGAAAAAAATTTAAATCATTCACATACATGTACTTAATGTACTCGAAACCAAGCAACTTCGCACTTAAAGAAGTAAGAAGCACATATTTTCGGAACAACGCATCCGCCACCACATTTTTCTTACCTTGTTTGTACCATCCGCCACCACATATTTCTTGCCTTGTTTGTACCGGATGATATAGAAAAATATCTCAATAAATTCCATCCATGTAGAATGCCTTTTGTTTAGCTTACCTTGACCCCACAAATGCTTCAATGATTCATGATCAGTGTGAATTACGAACTCCTTTGGCCATAGGTAATGCTGTCATATCTCCAAAACTCGAATGAGTGAATAAAGTACCTTATCATATATAGGATAGTTGAGCGCTGCTCCACTTAGATTTTCACTGAAATAAGCTATCAGCTTCTTATCCTCATCAAAACTGCTCCAATGCCTATACCTGATGCATCACACTCAATTTCGAAAGTTTTGTCAAAATTAGGTTGTGCTAAAATCGGTGCTTCACACAACCTATCCTTAATACTGTTGAATGCATGCTCTTGTTCATCACCTCATTTAAAACCTACACTCATTATAACAACTTCAGTTAGTGGTGTGATAAGTGTGCTAAAATCCCTTATAAATCACCTATAAAAACTAGCCAAACCATGAAAATTTCTTACCTCAGTTATACTTTTAAGTGTTGGCCATTTTTATTATCATTTATTTTCTCTTCATCTACCTCAATTCTCTTAGCACTAACCACATATCCAAGAAACACAACATTTTTCATGCAAAAAGTACACTTTTTAAAGTTAGCAAAAAATTGTTCTCTTCTTAAAACTACTAGCACACACCGCAAATATTCAATATGTTCATTGAGGTCTTTACTGTAGATTAGAATGTTATCAAAGTAAATTACAACAAACTTGCCTATAAATGCACACAAAACATGGTTCATTAAACGCATAAAAGTGCTCAATGCATTAGTAAGTCCACATGACATGACCAACGATTCATACAAGCCATATTTAGTTTTAAATACGATTTTCCATTCATCACCTTCCCTCATTCGAATTTGATGGTAACCACTCTTAAGATTAATTTTGCTAAATATGTATACACCAAAAAATTCATCCAACATATCTTCTAACCTAGGAATATGATGACGATACTTTACTGTTATGTTATTGATGGCCCTGTAATCCATGCACATTCTCCAAGTTTCATTTTTCTATGGCACAAGTAGGATTGACACGACACATGGACTCATGCTTTCCCTCACATACCCCTTATTTATCAACTCATCCACTTGCCTTTGAAGTTCATTTGTCTCCTCGGGATTACTTCCGTAAACTGGTCAATTTGGAATGATTGCACTGAGTACCAAATCAATTTTATGTTCAATGCCTTGAATGGGTGGCAACCCACGAAGCAGGTCCTTCGGAAATATATCTCCAAATTCCTATAATAAGGAAATAGTCAAGCTAGGGATGGTTGAGTTAGATTCCTCAAAATTGAAAAGTGACTTCTTGTACACCAAAAAAATCATTTGTTATCTCTCCATTATCGCCATTTTCAACTCACTCCCTTTTGTAAAAAATAATAATTTGCTCTCAACTTTTCTCTCACATCGGAAGACTCCTCTTCTTTTCTCTCATGTGGCCCTTCTATTTTTTTTCTCGCTACTTCACTATTTTCTCTCTTACTTGCCAACTTATTATTTTCTCCCTTTTTCTCTAACTCTTTCCGTCTCTTTTCTTCCTCATTTTTTCAGTTTGATTTGGTCTTCATAGACTTGTACTAGTGTTAATGGTGCAAGTGTAATAAATTTTCCACCCTTGACAAAGTTGTACCTACTTTAATACCCATCATGCATCATGACGTAAACTCGGGAGTAGGATCAACGTGAAAATCTTGAAATTAATTGAAAACGTCAGGAAAGCCCAAATTGAGGTTGTAGACGGTAGAATCTCGACCCGCAAATTATTGAACCAAGCAATCAAACAAAAAAAGTTTGAATGACCTCTTGATTACAAAACCAACGAACCTCCATTTGCGAATGCCACAAAGGGTGCCTAATCCTTTGATAAGTTCTAAGGGTTGAACGCCACAAATATAACAATATTTGATATGTTCGGTACATGTTTAATTAAGAATAAGGAGAGAGATTCTCAATTCATTATGTCAAAAGTCTTAGTTTTACAATGAAATAAATTTTCTATTTATACTAATGCTAGAAACCCTAATAAAATGTAATTTGGTCATAGAATATTGTCAAAGTTGGAAATAAAATAGAATCCTAGACTAACAAGGAAATCTCGCAAAAATAGGAAAATTCCGTCAACCTTTTAGCATATTTCTATATGACTGCAAGCCCAAAAGTACCATGCACTTGAGTAACCTTGTGCAGAATTTCATGATGATTCCGAATTGTACTTATGGGTAAAAATCCGACAACCGAGCTGAGAGTTATACCCATTTTAATCATGCCACTCGTTTTCTTTCCAGATATCTTCCAAACCTTGAATCTAACTCGATTCAGCTCCCGAGCCCTTTATGAAACTTGAACTTTGGCTTGTCAACTTCTTCAATTTGGACTCCAAAACTCGACCAAGTGATTGTCTATCCTGAATCATAGCATCCTGTCTCTCTTCGAAAGGATTCGTCCTCGAATCCGTGCCTTGTGATCGCATAGGGGATAACCAGCCTGTTACCCAACTCATCACTGCACCACCTGGATCAAATGAATTTTTTTTCTTACATGGTATATGATCAATACACGCTACCCATTCATTTTGTACGTATGGATGTATTACAGCACAAACAAACTCAGCTATAGATGTTGTTGTATGAACTCTCACGTAGAATGATCAACCTGAAAGAAAAAATTAAGCAAAACACGGTTGAATTTGTTAGCTTCCCCCCTCAATGAAATATGGGTCATCGTACTCATAATGCATCGTCTCCACCATATCATACTTAAACAATGGAACTCTATTATTCATTCCCCACAATATTTTCAACCATTTGCTCAACATATTCTGCCATTATTTGCCCACTCTCTTGCTGAACCATCTCTACAATTTTTGTATCATTCTTCTCATGCTCTGGATCATTAATTGGTCCACTCTCTCCAATATCAACTGTATTTTCAATCCACCATCTCAACTTCCCTATTTCTGGACTCCTCCTGCAATTCAACTCCGGTGTTCTCTTGCGGTGTGATCACCTCCCTCTCCTTTTTTTCCCTCTACTTCACCCCCACCTTCCATTGGTCTGCAGGGGATTGTTCTAGTGTCAACCAGTCGAGTGAATTTTACCTCGTCCTAAAGAAACCTATACATGTTTCTCCACATATCATAAAAAGCTTTCATTTCATAACTCTAAGGTTTCCCAAACAAGATATGAAAAGATTTTAATGGAACTATATCACACAAAAACTTCATCATTATATCTCCCAATGGTGACATTCAATAAAACCCGCTTCTTCAAATCTACATTCCCACACTCCTTCAACCAAGTCATCTTATAAGGCCTAGGGTGTTGTTGCAAAGGTAATCCCAATTTTCCACAATAGTGATACTAGTCAAGTCTGACATGTACTCCTTATCAATAGCCAGACTGTATACCATACAACCCATAAAACACCGAGTTTGGAAAATAAATCCCCAATCACCATCCATCCTTTAAGTGTGTATAATTAAGAAGACTCAAGAAAAGAATTGAACAATGGGATGAGTGATATTTAAATTCAAGAAAGTGGTTCTTGAATTTCGATTGGACTGATTAGAAAAATATTTTGAATTTAGAATTGATAATAGAAAAGATTGATAATTCCTAAAATAAATTCAAATAATTTTTTTCGGAAACAGTACGGATGAACAGTAATGTGAACGGTAATTTTTTTTTTATAAACTTGAAAATTGACTACGAGATCAAAGAAACAAACAGAAGTTGATTTGGATGCTAGATTGCCCAAAAATAACTTTTGACTATTTTTTTGAAATTTTCTGGATCAAAGACTCAAAATTTACGATGGACACGAAGAACAAAAACGAAAGACTCAAAACAAAAGAAAAGATAAAACTTGAATCTGGAGCCCAAGTTTTGATAGCAAATGATGAGAACCACGTAATAACGAACAATACGCAACCCCACAACGATATTGACATGGAGCCCAAGAACGCCAAAGAGTCAAGGTTTTGGATTTAATCCAAAAATAATGAACTAAGCAACTAATAAAAAATGGATTTATCGACCTCTTGATCACACGATAATTGAATCTCACCCGAATTTTGGAACGTCACAAGATTGTTAGATCTTGATAAGTTCAGTGAACGCCATAAAGACTATTCGTCTTTGATAAGTTCGATAAATTTGTTCCATCAAGAAACAAGGAGAGAAAGCGAAACACCTTTTATTCATTCATAATCAAAAAACTGTCTTTACAATGTAATAGAAATTGCTATTTATCCTAATATTAGAAAACCTAGGAAAACTGGAAATAATGTTCAAATTATGGTAAAATATCAATAAGATTAAAATTATAAGGCAACTAGGATTCTCGTGCGGAAAAGGATAATTCACGCCGAAAATGTACTATGCGGTCGCATAGTACATTTAATGTAGTCGCATAGTTCATCCTTTAGCCTTCAATTTTGTCTCGGGAGATATGTATGCGGTCGCATTCATTTTACAGTTAAAATTGACATCCCTTTTTTTCTTCTGCAGAATTTCATGAAGATTTCGAATTGTACTCATTGGCGAAAATTTGACACCCGAGCTAAAAGTTATGCACATTTTCATCCATGCTGCTCGTTTACTGCTTGAACCGAGTTGATTCATTTGCTCCATCGCTCTTCGACCTTTGTCTCCAACATCAAACTTGTACTTTGACATGTTTTCTTCAACCACATGTGCCCCGCTTCCTGAGCATGCATTTGTTCGGCTTTTATTAACCCCTTGAAGGCTTGAACTTGTCGTTAACCAATTTTCGTTAATCATCAAATTCCTTGTAACTTTCAGTCCATCCCGAATCATATCAGGGATTGAATTGGATGATTGAAATGTAATTTGAATCCAAGAAAGTAGTTCTTGAATTTTACATAATGGATAACGTAACTGGCAATTTTCAAGATAAATAATAAAAAATATATTTTTTTTACTTGAAATTCAATTATGACACCGACAAAGAAAACAAAAGTTGATTTGGACACAAAATGAACACAAAAATAACTTTTGAATTTTTGACGGAAAAATTACGGATCAAAAGACTTGAATAGAAGAACACGAAAAACGCAAGAAAAAGAAAAAAAGAAAAGGATATAACATTGATTTTGGAGCCTAAATTTTGATACCAACCAATGTGAACTCATGTAACGAAGAACTACGAAACCCATAATTAGATTGGAATCAAACCCAAGAAAGCCAAATTAATCAAAGTTTTGGATTTGATTCGAAAATAAAGAATCAAAATTACCAATAATACGCAAATGATATATTGACCCTTTAGATTAAATATTTGAGAATCTCACCTGATTGATTTGAACGTCACAAGAAAAATCTTGATAAGTTCGTGATTTGTCCAATGAAGAACAAGAATTCGAAAGCAAATTTGCCTTTTCATAATAATGTTGTGTGTTATAATGAAAAGAATGAATCATATTTATAGGAAACTCATAAAACCTAGTTAAAAACGGAATTAAGCCAAAAAATAGCAAAATCCATTCCATAATTTCAACATATTCAAGTATATCACAAATTTCAATTTCCAATAGGACTTCCAAATAGAATTTCAACTAGAATTTGTCGAGTAAACTTGATTAGGATTCCACGATAGCATTTCAAATAGATTTCTTCTTAATGTGCACCTTAATTAGAATTTTCAATCATCTTTAACCAAACATTCGGGTCACACTCAAATTTTAACATTAGCAAGTTTTCTACTTGTACATAATCAGGCCCATCGCTTTGTCCAAGGGACAAGTCTTGCTCGACCAAGGACAATTTTCAAATTTTCTTAGACGCTAGACTTTACCATTCTTCTCCCCTGTCCCCCTTGCAAAATACAACCAAACAGATCTAGAAAAAATCTCGAATCAAAATCCTTCTTCTCCAATCTCTATTCTCTCTACCTACGGTTTACCAAATCTCTCTCTCCTCTCCTCATCTCGCCAACGTTATCCACATTCTCTTCTTCTCAACCTCAGGTATTCAAGTAATTGAACTCGCAACCCAGAATTTGAGACAGTCAGTTGAGATCTAGCCTTTATAGGTCATTGTCAACTATCGAGCCATTGAGCTAGGTTAGACACTTTTATTATGTCTGTGACTTCATTCAGTACTTAGAATGGACTTCATTCAGTACTTAGAATGGACGGGTAAAACACATACACAAATCTCTTGAATCTTGGAATGCTATTCATTGATCTTGATTAAGTTTTCTTTGATCTTTTTTTTTTTTTTTTATATATTTTTTTTATTTTTGTTTTTTTTTTATTTTTTTTTTTTAATTTTTTTTTGTTTTTTTTTTTTTTTTTTTTTTCAATTTTATTAAGATGTTTGTGTTAGTATTGTATTATGATATATGGAATTCACAACGTAAATATGTAATTTCAAGAGATTATATTTTTACTAGAGAAATTAATATCAATTCCAAATCCAGAATTCATTGTCACTTTCAATTAGGCAATAACTTTTCCTAACTTGATAATTTTGAAATTATTTGGTTTTGTTTTGAAAGAATAGTGGGATTTACACATTGGAATTAATTGTGATTTTACAATTATAGTTGTTAATAGAAATGGAGTGTGTGAATTGTTGTGAAATATAAGTATTCATTTATTTATTGAATTCGATTTTTAATAGTTTTGGAGAGATTTTAAAATGGAAATCTTTATTTGTGAAGAGCAAAATATTGACGAACCAAAAATTCTAGATAAAAGGTGTTCAAGATATTGGGATAAAATTAATTTTGGGGATAAAATCAATAGCAGTGATGTTTTTGACAATATTGATAATTGTGCAGAAATATAAAAATGTATGAACAATAATTGTAATGATATATTAATTATTTTGTCACTAATGTTACGTTGTTTTAAAAAAAAAATGGCAACCCCCACAATGGAAAAACTCTACCTCCGACATTGCATGTCTTCC
>CAIGRB010075504.1:25018-43270 GCA_903798255.1 Fraxinus quadrangulata
GGAGGGGTCAAATGGATCCCAATTTACTTTGTATATATGCAGTGGAGATATTATGTTATATTGCAGGTTCGTTTAGTCCGTATTATAGAGGAGACCGTCGAAACTTTGACAAAATATATGCGACATCTTTCAAGACAATATGTAAGCATTCGTGTATTCAGGCTCTCGCAGATATTTTTGAGGCTGTTAGTAAGTCCTCATGTATTTGAGCAGCTTATGTTCTTTAGGGAATCCGTAAGCCCTCACCCATTTGGAGTCTATGTATATTTCGAGTCAGTTCGTAAACCCTCACTTATTGGAGCTATTCAAATTTTTGAGACAATCTGTAAAATTACGTGGATTGAATTCCCTGACGGAGGGGGTCCTGTATATTTGGCATGCTCTGACGAAGGGGGTCCTGTATTTGTCGACGTGGTATTGATTATTCAATTGATTGGGCTTGTTTAATTAAACAATTAGATCTTGGGCTTGAGTTTGGGCTAATTTCACTAAATCCACTTGGCCCATTTTCATTTATCTATTTATGTGTGATCCATTTCACACCCAAGGTAGGTTCAAAAACCTACTTTTCCCGTCTTGCACTTATATTATCTCTTGTTCGACCGTTGATTGACCACGGAGTGCAAACGATTGTTGAACATTTTTCTCGATCGACAACTTTCGCTTCCTAACAAGTGTTCCGCATGCAAGTAATGTCTACGTGAAGGCAAGGAGGCCGAGATTCTCTTGGATCATGTTTTGAGGTCAACAAAAGCCTTGTTTGATAGTCAAGATAAATTTAAACTTATTACTCACTTTCTAAGTTGAACCTTCCAATGCTCATCAAAAAATTCTTGTTTAAACGCATTGTAACACGAGGTAAACACGTTTTTCTCTTCTTCTTCTTTTCTTTTTAATTAAGTTATCTATTTTAAACATATTCATGGGATTACGTGATTGATATAAAATATTGCAAGTGCAGCTACGTCAACTTCAAATTTATATATTTTCGTGTCTATTTATTAGAGAATATTTAAAGAACACCATTTTGGCCGTGTTTTCGTCTTCCATTTTTTCTGAAAAATTCAAGATACTAAACAAATCAGATTATTACTATGCACAGAAGTCCTTTCAATGTGAACTATAATATCTTAAATGACAAATGGAATGTAAATGAAATGCACAATATGCTCGTGCAAGAGGAGACAATGCTTAAGAATCAAGGAACTCATTTTATTCATCTCATAAGTCATCAAAGAACTAGAAAGAAATACAAGAAAATGACCGAAAATAGCATTAAACAAAGACCACTAAAAATAAATGAGTCTTCTGCTCAAATCAACAAGAAGGAAGGCAAAACACCATAAAAGGGATTGTCGAAACTTAAGACATAGTTCGAAAGTAAATGTAATGTTATTTATCATTATGCTTCTAATCTAATTTGGCAAAAATTCCTTATAATACTTAATGGATCGATTCCAGATGTACCACTCATGTTAGCAATACGATGTAGGGGTTCCTTTCAATCATGACTACAAATCCAAATGAAAAGTTTGTCCTTATGGGCAATAGAGTCAAAGCTCCTGTTGAAGCCATCGGAACCTATCATTTGATTTATATATAAGACATCATTTAGATTTATTTCAAACTATTTATGTACTTACTATTCCTCACAATTTAGTTTCCTTATCGAAACTTGATTCTGCTGGATATTTTTGTAATGGTGGAAATGGATGTTTAAGTTTGTTTAAACAAAATCATCTTATTTATTCCACTATTCTTTATGATGGTTTATATAAATTAAAGCTCGATAACCTCTTTATCGAGACTCTTTCAACCTTACATCATAATATGGCACTAAATGTGGTATATTGAATGCACATTTGCTAACTTACGACATAAACGTTTGAATTATATATATCCAAGAAAATGATAGAAATATTAGTAAATAATAAAATCCTTCCTGACTTGGATTTTAGTGATCTTAGAACCTGTGTGGATTGCATTAAATGTAAACAAACCAAACACACAAAGAAAGAAGCCACAAGAAATACACAATTTCTTGAGATAAAACATCGATATATGTGGGTCTTTTTGATATTCCATCCTTTTGTAGAGAAAGCGTTTTATCACCTTTATTGACGACTTTTCACATTATGGTTATGTCTATCTGCTGCATGAAAAGTCTTAAGCTGTAAATGTTTTAGAGATCTTTGTCGATGAAGTTGAACGACAATAAGACAAAAATGTGAAAATTATTAAATATTATAGAAGTGGTGAATATTAATAAGTATATATTTTATACTTATTTGTGGCACTAAATCATGATATTTTATTGTCTTTTGAATAAAATTCTACCTAATTTATGTTAAATTATATTTTGGAGGTAAAACTTTATATTTTATGAAGAATTGAAGAAAATAATGCAAAATAACGGAAAAATGGTAAAAATTCAAAGTACGATAATTAAATTGGCATGGGCTGCACAAATAAATTTATTTTAAGGATCAACTTACAGTTCACAAAAGAATTGAGGACTTGGAAAGAAGNAATATCCATATAGCGAGGTCTTCATGGGCTGCACTAATTAATTTATTTTAAAGATCAACTTGCAGTACACAAAAGTATTGAGGACTTGGAAAGAAGAATTAATTTAATTCGATATTGAAAATTAATTGGACCTCAAATTGGATTCTTAAATGGACCAAATAATTAGTGGTTTAGGTTATTTATAGTTATATTTATATAGACACAATTGGACGCAGTCGGCTGAGAAAAAGAGGAGGAAAAATAGGGCTGAAAAATATGTATCCACAGAGTTACAGAAGAAAATAAGTGACATAAATTTTTTGTTTTACACAGAAAAAGGCAGCTGGAGGTGGAGAATTGGAGTAAAATATATTAAATACACAATAGTGGCAGTTTGGGTTGGAAGAAAAGAAAACAAAGGCTGCAATTGTAGAAGTATACACACGTATAAAGCCGGCAGATTTTGGAAAAAAAAACACAGAAGCTGAATTTGTGGAGAAAGAGGCTGAAATTGAAATATATATTTATACAAAACACGCGTGGCAATGGCTTTTTGGAAAGAAAAAGGGACAACTTCAACTTTAGACAGATTTAATCATGTTTCGTCAATTATTGGTGATGTCTTTTTACTTTTGCGTGGCTAAAGAGGAGGAAAAACAGGGTTGAAAAATATGTATCCACGGAGTTACAGAAGAAAATAAGTGACAGAAATTTTTTGATTCACACGCAAAAAGGCAGCTGGAGATGAAGAATTGGAGTAAAATATATTAAATACACAATAGTGGCAGTTTGGGTTGGAAGAAAAGAAAACAAAGGCTGCAATTGTAGAAGTATACACACGTATAAAGCCGGCAGATTTTGGAAAAAAACACAGAAGCCGAATTTGTGGAGAAAGAGGCTGAAATTGAAATATATATTTATACAAAACACGCGTGGCAATGGCTTTTTGGAAAGAAAAAGAGACAACTTCAACTTTAGACAGATTTAATCACGTTTCGTCAATTATTGGTGATGTCTTTCCACTTTTGCGTGGCTAAATATTTTTATGTTAGGATGGATGATGTAACTTAGATTTTTATTATATATTTAATTTCAAGTTTTTCATGCAATTTTGATACTTGTCAATTAATTATTGTGTGTTAATACTTTAATTGTATGAGTAACAATTAATTGATTTAGGGATAATATTGAGATCGATAGGTAATATATTATTCTAACTCGTACAATAATTAACACAGACATTATAAGAGATCGAGAGATAATTAGAAGCTATGTGATCTTTGTTGAATTCTTATAAATTAATGCATTTGTATGTGTGTAAATTTATATAGAGATATAGTAAGTTCGGGCATATGAATAGAATTAGTGTTGCTCAAGAGAAATCACTAAATACAATACGTTAATTCGACCGTTGGCACATACGAAAAATGGCTGAATAAATTGAAATTAAATGTATGATAAATAATTTAAGTGAAATCGAAAATTCTAACTAACCATCACATAATCTTTTCTCCAATTTTAATTTGAGTTTGCTATTTAATTAATAGTTTGATATTTTATTTATTAGAATTTCGATTAGAAAACAAAACTTGATTTGATTATTGGTTACTATTTTAATTTAAATTAAAGTTAAATTAGTTTAAAAATTTATAGTAGATAATAGTCTCTGTGAGAATATATTCAGATTTAATAAATCCACTTTATTACTTATCACAATCCGTACACTTGTAAAATTTCAATGAACAAATATTATGGAAGGTATGATGAAACTAGACAACACTCTGGTTCATTTACTAAATCTCTTGAAAGAAGTGGCATATGTTCTTAATACACTATATCCGGCACACCACAACAGAATAATATAACTAAAAAGCATAATCGTACTCTAATAAAAATGGTTAGGTGTATGTTAAGCAATTCTTCTTTGCCAATTTCTTTGTAGATGTATACATTAAAAATTGCTATGTATAACGGGGTTTTTAGTAAGGTATTTCCAAAGACTCATTTTGAACCGTGAACTGGAAAGAAACGTAATTTAAGGTGCCTACATGTTCGGGGTTGTCCGGTAGAAGCAAAAATTTATAATTCACATGAAAAGAAACTGGACTCAAGAACAATCAGTGAATTTTTCATTGGTTATCTAGAAAAATCAAAGGGGTATAGATTCTATTGGCTTAACTATAGTACTAGAATTATTGAGACTGGAATGCTGAGTTCATTGAAAACGGCAAAGTTAGTGGGAGTTTTGAAACACGAAATATGGAAATACAAGAAGTTAGATTTCAAGTTTCTCTACCATCAACTTACTTCTAATATTGTTCCTCAAATCGTTGAACGACAAGACAATTCGTCTGAATAAAAAATTAATGATCAAGCACCTCACAATGAAGTTACTACTAATGAACCTGTACTAAATAAATCACAAGAAATAGCATTAAGAAGGTCACAAAGACAATGTAGGCCCTCTATTTCTGAGGTTTATGTGGTTTACCTGCAAGAGTTTGAATTTGACTTGGGAATTGTTGATGACAATCTAGTTTCTTTTTCACGGGTTATTGAGAGTACCAATTCTGATAAGTGGTTAAATGCTATGAAATATGAGTTGAAGTCTATGGAATAAAATGAAATCTAAGATCTCATCGAATTACCTGAATCATGTAAAAAAGTTTGATGCAAATGGATCTTTAAGACCAAGTGTGACTCTAATGGTAATATCGAACAACATAAAACTAAACTTGTTGCCAAAAGCTTTACTCAGAAAAAATGGTATTGATTATAAGGAGACTTTTTCACTAGTCTCCAAAAAAGACTCACTCGGAATTATAATGACTTTATTAGCTCATTATAACTTAGAGCTAAATCAAATGAATGTGAAAATCGCATTTCTAAATTGAAATTTGGATGAAAAAGTTTATATGGATTAGTCACATAGTGTGTAAGTTAAAGAAATTAATATACGGACTTAAACAGGCTTCCCGTCAATGATATTTTAAGTTCAACAATACCATTACTTCATTTGGATTTAAGGAAAACATTGCTAATCAATGTATATATCTAAAGGTCGGTGGGTTTATAGTCTTGATTCTATATGTTGATGATATCTTGCTAGCTGCTAATGATCTTTGTCATTTCTTTCTAAAAAAATTGAAATGAAAGATATAGGAAAGAACCTATGTGATTGGAATTTAAATATTCATAGATAGGTCACAAGAATTGTTAGAGTTATCTCAGAAAACTTATATCAATAAAGTTTTAGAGAGATTTATGATGAAAAAATGTTCAACGAGTGTCGCGCCAATTTAGAAATGAGACAAATCTAAACTCGTGCAATGTCCTAAGAACGAATTAGAATGCAAACAAATGTCAACTATTCCTTATGTATCTCTTTTTGGGAGTTTAATGTATGCTCAAACTTGCAGCGGCCAGACATCAGTTTTATTGTCAGAATGATGGGCAAGTATTAAAGTAACCCAGGACTTGATCATTGGAAAGTTGCAAAAAAATGTTAAGATACTTCCAATGAACGAAAGATCACATTTTCACTTATATGTGATCTGATAACTAAAAGACTTGTCGAAAATGGCCAATTGGCTTGGTCCAACCAAGAAAGACATGGGAATTTTTCAATCAGTAGTGCACTGAACTCCAGCCCAATCTCCTACAATAATGCTCGCAGGTACTTTCTTTTGGCCTATTGGTTCTGTGCTCGTTCGTGCTTCTTGTGATGGCAATTTCGGGCTTTCAGACAGCCAGGAAGTTTCACAACTCGAGAACAGTGATAACTGATCCTCAAATGAGAGCGGAGATTTTTCATTCCCTTTCCGAAAAATTGAGACTACATTCAAATAGGCATGCCAAGAGCAATTTCCAGTTATTGACCCCGAGCAAAAACATGAACCCGTAAAAAGGGTTGAAATCGGTTGGGAATCCGAAATGATGGCACAACACAAGTCACCATAGCTTCGGAGGCTATGCTTTGATGCAAATCAACTCTAATTTCGTTCTGAACCTCCCCTTGACCCATCCTCTTTGATTCTGATTGTGGGGCATTCAATGCCACTTGATGTAGACTATAAAGAAGATACGATAGAAATTGAAATCCCGACTCTACATGCTACACAACTTCTACTTTTCTTGAGCCCAATTCTTAGTCATCAGCCAAGATAGAGACTAGCTGGTTGTCGATAATGAACTTCACCCTTTGGTGAAACGTAGATAGGCCTTGGAGGTCATTGCGTATTCAAATTCAAACTTCGTAAGATGTGTGGGTACTAGAAAGTCCACATTTGGCCGTTTGTTCCTCTTGATTGGAGGGCGTATATTATGGAAAAGTCCGAAGTAGTTATCATTGATGTATCTACTATGGAAGTTGAGTTTGTGACTTGCTTTGAGGCCATAGTTCAAGGAAATTGGGTGTGAAACTTTATTTCAGAATTTAGAATTGTCGATAGTATTACCAAGTCGTTGAAACTTTATTGTAAGAATTCTGCAGCGGTCTTCTTTCAAAAAAAAAAAACAACAAATACTCTAAAGGTGCTAAACACATGGAATTGAAGTATTTTTTCCGTTAAAGAAGAAGTTCAAAAATAAAAATTCAATCGAGAATATTAACACAAATCTTATGATTGTAGATCCACTAATGAAAAGATTGCCATCGAAGACATTTAACGAATATGTCGAAAAAATGGGCATTATTGGAAATGATCATTGACATTATGTAATTTATAATGTTTATGTATTTGACACTTTGAGCTCGTTTATGTGTTATTTTTGACAAGAAATGATTATGTGAATGCTGACATGGATAGTCTTTTCGAAGACATTATTGAAATATAATTATCAAACTTCTCATTATATATCATGTTAAATGAAAACTAATATCGTAGTACATGGATGGGACTATGCCAAAATAATAGCATAAAACCGCCATTACTCTATTAGTTTTTATTTAAGGTTGATATATTAAGTGACCAATGTATGAGGGATTTTAGCTGATAATATGTGCATTATGTTGTAGACAAACAATATTACATGGGCCCCTAGGTGAATGTAAGACCAATTAATGCGGCTCATATAATATTGTAAAGAATTAATTCAAGTAGTTTTACATTTCCAAAATCCAATTAGACATAGAGAAGTGACAGTTTCATAACTGCACACTTTTATGGAAAAGTGAGTATTTTTTTTTTTTAAAACCTGATGAGTAACTGTTTCTCTCTGCTTATAAGTATGAATGAAAACCATAAAATTAATTACATTCAATTACAGAGAGAAAAAGAGAGAGAACAAGTTCTTGGTTTTCTTGTTTCTCTTTATTTTGTGAGTCTAAATCTTTTAATTAAATTACTATAGATCAATGTATGTTTTTTGATCAATTGATTTATATTAGAAAATCTTAGAATTCTAAGATCTTGATATTATGGTTGAATTGCTTACACTAAATTTCTCATTGATATCTCTCATGAACATAAGGATAAAATTGACATGTATTAAAGCAGCATTGACATCAAACAAGTTTAATGACCACTTCGTATCATAGTTTTTTCTTTTTTTTTTTTGCAAAAATGCTTTTGCTTGTATTGAAATGAAGATCAAGAAAGAGCAGAACTTTTGGTGTTCTCTCATTGTTGGTTATCATATTACTATTTTCAGAGTTGAAATCTATGAACCAGAAATCGAAGCTATCTAAAAAGGAAAGCCCATTTCGATGTCCAACAATCAAGAAGTGGCAGAAAAACGAAAATCTAAACATATCTTCATATTCATCTTCCACGCCTAAATTCTTAACACAATTTATGCATATATTAATACACCGCATCAAATATACACATTCAAAGATCTCTCTCTCAAAGTTTAACAAGTACACCCAATCTCTCTTGAATGCTCTCAACTTGCTTTGTTACTTGGTTAGAAACGAATGAGCCTCCTTGACCTATATATACGCCCACCTCTTTTGAATGGACAATTGAGATTAATATATGAGAGTTGGTATTTATCCCTAGAATTTTCTATTATATATTTACAATGAACATTCTATTAGCATTAATTTTGTCTTTATAATCTTCTAGACTGCTCGTGTCACTTTTCCTACATTATTGGGTCTAGATTTGAGACTTTTCCACGTGTTTGCGTAATATTTTAGAACTCTTCTTCTTTCCTGGAACTCTATAGACTTAGCATTCTTTAGAAAGTTTAAAAGAATTACATAAACCCCTTCCGTTGACCAGCCTTATGTTGGGAGTGCATATGCCTTAAACTTAGCTACTTTCTTGGGGGCAGCCCTTTACCTCTCGCGCACTCTGATGTACGTCCAGCCTTCGTTCCACACCTTCGGCCCCTTGCCCTAGCTAAGATTATAGTTATTAGTCTTCAGTTGTCTCGTCGCCCTACCAACAATCCCTCTCCTCGTGTTCTCTTGTGTATTTTTGCGTTCAAGTCTCTACTATTATTATCGTGTCATATGGAACGTGACAAAGAATTGTACTGGCAAACGAAATTCTTATCAATGGGCCAATAATGGAGGTCGTGTGATTTTTATTAGGAATTTTTTTCACTAACTACTTTTAATTTATGAGAGTTTTTACACAAAAATTACATATCATTCTAATTAATAAAAAATTATTTACTTTGTAACAATCAGAAAATTTGTAATGTTTTTATATCTAATTATTCAAGTGAGAGTTCCCAATTTACTCCAAATAGAATTTTATTTAAATTGACATCGAAATTAGCCACACAAAATAGGATTATTAAATCTATTTTGAGTCATCATTGACTCTATCTTTCAAATTAACTGTTTATAGGTTTTTCAAATTGAAAGATGTGTTTCAGGGTATGTTTTGTGCTCTCCAAAGTGGTATCAAGAACTTTTTTAGATGTTCGAAAATCATAATTTGAAACGAGCTGAAAGGTGGGACTCTAGTATGTAAATTTATAAGAGTAGTCATTTTTAATTTGTTAGTTTGATCTTGTCATTTAATGATTTTTCGAATCGAAATCTTCATTGCAAAGCGCGTTGTGAGCACTTCGAAAGTATCAAGAATCTTTCATAATGTTTGAGATGTATAATCCAAAATGAAGAATACGATTGGTGTGTGAATTTATGCACGTGACCTTTATTTTGGGTTTGTTTGGAGAGATTTTTTCCAAAAATATTTTATTTCATAATCATTAATTTCTACCACACATTATGTAGAACTCATAATTTTTCTCTACTTTCAATTCACTCATTTTTTGAAAATCATTTTTTACTTAGAAAAATCTCTTCCATATTGAACAACTCAAGTAAGTTGTCATGCTAAAAGTTTAGGAGTCGTGTTGTATAAATCAAAAGAATAAAATTAAGAAGGAAACGTGAAGAGATGACAAAATGTCACGCTCGTGTCTTAAATATTATTATTTTTATAATTTGAATTCAAATCATATTAAATAAATAAACGGAAAAGTAAGTGCTTATTTGGGGCAGTATTTATATTATAATTTAAATTCTGCGGAATTTATAGATAAAAATTATGAATAAATTGTTATACCATATAATGTAAACTAAAAATGTATACGTTAATTTAAATTTGATCAAATATGCATTAAATAATAAATTTTAATTCTCATGGTATTCTACCTCCAAAATTTTCCATGGATTAGGCTCTGTTTGATGAAAATTATAATCTAAATTAATCTCCATGAAAAAGAGTCCAGATGTTGGCCCCTCCTCCATTCTACCATGATGTCATCCTAGAAAAAGGTTGAGGGCACCCATATTTTTGGTATTATTATGTGCAGAAGAAATAAATTAATTAACTGGTTTATAATATGGAAAAAAATGCGTGCGCACGAGATGGGGCGGGCGTACGGCGATTTTGGTGGATACGCCACGTGCAGTCCATTTTGAAGACGTGGCGCCGTGCATGGAGAGAAGACTGACTCGACTAGCTATTTTCTAGAATCCAGTGCCACTTTCTTTCGGCGCTGTAAACTCACCGGCTTCGTTTAGTTTTTAGGCTGAGCAGTCTGCTTTCTTCTAAGCCATTATAAAACCAACAAAATTTAAAAATAAAAAATCAATATTTCTATTTATAGTAAAAGAACATTTTAAGAAATTCACTTTTAAATTAGCTTCTTCTAAAAATCATTTCAAACACTTCTAAAAATTATACATACAGATCTAAAGGTAACTTGATTCAATCTTAATGTGTATTTTCGTTTTGTACTCTCTCTCAAATCCACTATTAAAAAAAATTATAATAATACGATGTTATGATTAATATTTCGTAAAAGTTTGAAAATTTTTGAATCTTCTAAAATAGATATGTTGCCTTGATGACCCGATTAACATTAAATTATCTAACATTTTATAAACGTGAAAATAAAAGTTGCATTCATTCACCAATGTATACAAAGTTTGAAACAACGCAAAATTAATTTAACAAATGGTAGTTTTGACACTGATATTGAATGAATAGATTTTTTTTGAAAAAAATATAAAATATTTAGGCAAATTCAATATTAAAAAATAAAATAAAATGGGAGTTTCAATTTTTGGTCTAGAATCAAGAACAAACCAAATCCATTGGTTCTCGGTTCTACTACCCATTATCAAATTTAACCTAAGAATCGAATTGAGTCAATCGATTCTATTTAGGTTGAGGTTCAATTTAAAAGTTTTGGCCACCCCCAATGTATGCATGCACCATATATATGAAATAATGGTCTAACACTTTCGATTGATTCCCTTCGCTTCATCCGCAGTAACCAATGTCTTTTAAGGATTAAATTCATAAATATACATTAGAAAATTATTAATTTGAGACTTACTTTTACTAATATATATATTCAAAATACCGTTTTTAAATTTGTTTTTTCACATTGATATTGTAGCACAATTTTGTTACATTGTTACACGACTTGTTTTGACTATCGCTACCACTAATCATAATAAATCGTGTTACGTTTGTAACACTCAATCTTCTCGTCATCGCCATCTTAGCCATTTGTAATATACATTATTACATTGCCAGCATCCTCATAACTACTTGTAACATAACTGTTATCGTAAATTCGACTATCACAATCGAAAAAACAAATAAAAATGAGCAGAAAAATGAAAAGTAAAAGATGAAGCGAGATATGCCAAAGCAAATCTCCTTGAAACAGATTTCGCCCCTCGATAAAGTGTAAACGGGTTTATGGACATCTGTCTCCTAAGATACAACGCTCCTTCCAAAGTCGATACTGCACAATATCAACCTTGTCTGTCGAACCAAAATTGATCGTATTCGAACGGAATAACCACGAATATATTTGAAAGGAATGGGTGTGTGACATTTCATGAACTGGTGCACCACTTGGTCTGATTCGTCTTAGCCATTGGATCGCACCATTTCATGATCTGACGGTCCAGATTAAACCATCATACATATTCACCAATTTCTGAATAATCATCAGTCATGCAGATGCATGCGTACGTTCAACTGAACCAACTACTATGCAGGATGAATTGATGTCACTTGTTACGTGTGTGCCACCTAGTATGCCAATTCATCGAGCCTTCTGTTTTCATACCATCAAACCATGAGTCTATTTTCGAAAATTATAAGGCTCCCCCAACTCCTCGCGATGTTGCGTATGTGCAAAGTGCACCTTTAAAGTGCCCATGCGAATTTTGCGACGTGCACGGACCGAGATCGGAGCGCGACGCGATGCGGCGCGAGTGGTGCTAAGCACCACTCTAGTGGTGGCTAGTTTGCTAGCCAACCAAAATTAGGTAAGGTGTATGTCACTTATTAAATTATAAATTGTTCACACATCCTACGATATAAACACCTTTTTTTCTTGTAAACTTTCGATGTGAAATTCTTTACCATATATAAGATATTTAAAATGAGTTTATCAACTTATGAGCCTATATTGGAGATTTTTCCAATTCACCCAAATTAATTGCAATGGCACACATCATTAAATATCACATTTAATGATTTAACCCAATTAAATTCCAATAATTCAATCAATTCCAACAATAACTTGATACACATTCATCACCAGTGTTGCGTCCACTACACAATCTACTAAAAAATCACCACAAATATATCAATTCCACCACCATTATCAATGACACATATTTTCACCACAACCACCAACATCAACACCAATTTGCAATATCGTCGTCACTACCATCACCAATGCAAACAAGACCACTAACACACATAGAAAGAATCACAAACTCATAAATCCTTATCTAATTTCAAAGAAAATTCACGGATGAAATTTAATTAATGATAGATTTTATTGAATATTGACAAACATGTTGTAACATTAGTGAAAAGCATCAACCACACTACGATAACGCCACCATGTCAAACCACTTCGTAGAAAGAGGAAGTGGTGTTGGTGCCAACTGGAATCTAGATTTGGAATCAACATTATGTTGTAGACTGTTTGTGTCTTACCATTGGGTGGTGGAAACGACGTGTTTGATGAAGGTGATAATGGCGTGCGTAGGAAGAGGAGAAAGTGATAGTTGTGGTGCTGGTAGAAAATCAAATCTAAAATCGGTTAGCTTGGTTGTGGTTTAGTGATGGTAGAACTTAGTGGTGTTTTGATGGTGGGGTGTATTGGTCGTTTGTGATTCAAGGTGGTGGTGGTCGCTGCAGTGGTGATAGGGCTTAATTTTGGCAATTTGTGTGTGGTGAATTATGATTAATTTGACGTAATTTCACAATTGCACGATATCATAGTTAAGTAATAGAGTAGCTGAATAAAGTATCATTCTTATGGTTAATCTAATTTTCAAGTAACACAAACTTTAATCAACTAACAAGATTGGTTTGAGATGAATTTTATATCAACAATCTAATATTTATACTAAATTAACCAATATAACAACTAATGTGAAAGCGTTTACGAGAGTTAAATAATTGCTAAATATTAGAATAATGAATCTCCGTATTTTCAACAATTTTAATATAAATCTATGATTTAAATGCACATATTTAGATATAAAAATTAATGTTCATAATTTATTTAATAATATCTCTAAAGTAGAATAAAACATATCATCACATGTGACATTTATATATCTCTATGAACGAAATTGACCTACTAAGCCCTGATACTTAGCATAAGCTAAGTACCGGTAACGCGATACACTACAATAGGTGGTATAATCAATTTTATATTCAATCATTATCTTCCACCACCTATTGTAATGTACCATTTCACTCGAGTGCTTAGCATAAACTAAAAACCGATGTATAGAAGATCAATTTTGTCTATTTGAAAGATATAAATATATAAAAAGGCATTAAATTACAAGAATATCAAAAAGATCATGCAAAACATAATTGTATACCTCTATCCCATATCAGACTACATAATAATTGTTACTGCGTGTCAAAATCATATCCCTCCCTCTCAAATATAAATAGAAATTACATATGAATTCAATTAGTAGCTAATTCATTGAAAATCAATCAGTAACTAACAACCATTCAAAATCAAGCACATGCTTTAATGTCAAAATATGGAATTAAATATCAAAATTGAGTGTTTAACGTTATCCTAGTATCTATAAAATTAGTCAAGCATCAAATTAATTACAAAAATACAATTTAAATATACATCACTCGACATTGAATAATTGAAAATAAGATGAAAATGAATCTTGAAGTTCTTGAATCTCTTTAATGGATCAAACCCCTTCAATTCTTCTTATCCTCCTTCGATCCAAAAACTAGACGTAGGTTTGGATGTGTTTTGTAACTAGCATTTATAAAGCTTTGAATGGGTGGATGGAATTGTAGAATAAAGTTTCCTCCTTGGCTCTATCTAAAGATTTATTGATTTGAATATTGTATAATATATCCATAAATCTTCACAAACCTCTTCAATCGTGTACTTATATTCAATTGTGTACTTAATAGAATAAGATTTATGTCAAATCCTTGTTCCAATTGGTTTCCAAAAAGATTTTGAGAAACAATTTCCCTTTTTTGGGTGTATTTGAGCTACATTATTTTGAAAAAAATGTATTCTGAAATAGTAGATTGATGGAGAATGTGTGGTTAAAAAAAAAATTATTGATGTGATAAAAAATCTTATTTTATTGAAAAATGTGTAATTGAAAATGAGTAAAAAATGAGAATAAAAAAAATAATGTGTACCAAATAGGGACTCAATTTGATTCATTTTCTCATACAATTCTAATCATTCATATTCTAATATTAACAACTAAGTCATCTTCATTCCAAAATCATTAATAATTGACTTGATGTAAGTTTCGAAGTTCGTAATTTGGTTTCCAAACTTTTCAAATGTTGAATTTAACTCCCAAAACTTAAGGTCTATTTTGTTTGCTTTTTTCATGTCATTTTCAGTTTTCGAAAATACTGAAAATACGTTTACTTACCTATTTTCCGAAATGAATTTCTGAAAACGAGTTTAAAATTTATAAAGAAAATCTAAAACGAAATTTTCAAAATACGTTTTGTGTGTTTTCAGTTTAACATCACCCCAATCACCACCAACACCAACACCAACACCAAGGCCGCCATCACCGACCACTACTAACACTGCCTAGATCCACCACACCACCTTCACCATCGTCCACCGCCATCGCCACCGCCACCGTCAACATTTCCACCTGCACCACCAACACTCTCTAGATCCACCACACCACCATCACCATCGTCAATCGTCACTATCACCGTCAACAACTCATCTGCAACACCAACAAAAATCGCCGCCAGATCAACTGTAGCCACCAACAAAATCGTCGCCAACACACCTACGTGCACAACCAACAAAAATCACCTAAAAACCCAACAACAACAAAACCATCTCAAGTCACCACTACCACCATTACAATCAGTATCAACGTTGATGAAATCGCTGTACGCGACGACATCAGAGTGATGCACACAATGTTTTCTCGCGGTGAAGACGTGTCTCACCAAAGAAAAGGCGCACAATGTTTCTCGCGGTTGATGAAAACATGTGTCTCGCCGGATAAAAGTTGTTGTGACGGTGAAAACGGAAAGAGAGACGAGAAAGAGGCGGGGGAGAGAGGCGGAAAAGAAAATAGCCCCTTATATTTTTTACCAAACGCTCTATCAATACTTCCAATTGATAAATTGCAATCAAATTGATACTGTCCAAGTTAGCTAAGGTGTATGTCACTTATTAAATTATAACTTATTCACACTTCTCTCTAAATAAAAATGTCTATTTCCTTGTATACTTTCAATGTGAGATTCCTTACCATATATAAGACATTTAAAATGAGTTTATCAACTTATGAACCTATATTGGAGATTTTTCCAATTCACCCAAATTAATTGCAATGGCACACATCATTAAATATCACACTTAATGATTTAACCCAATTAAATTCCAATAATTCAATTAATTCCAACAATATCTTGATACACATTCATCACCGGTGTTGCGTCCACTACACAATCTACTAAAAAATCACCACAAATATATCAATTCCACCACCAAAATCACCACCACCATTATCAATGATACATATTTTCACCACAACCACCACCATCAACACCAATTTGCAATATCGTCGTCACTACCATCACCAATGCAAACAAGACCACTAACACAAATAGAAAGAATCACAAACTCATAAATCCTTATCTAATTTCAAAGAAAATTCACGGATGAAATTTAAGTAATGAAAGATTTTATTGAATATTGACAAACATGTTGTAACATTAGTGAAAAGCATCAACCACACTACGATAACGCCACCATGTCAAACTACTTCGTAGAAAGAGGAAGTGGTGTTGGTGCCAACTGGAATCTAGATTTGGAATCAACATTATGTTGTAGACTGTTTGTGTCTTGTCATTGGGTGGTGGAAACGACGTGTTTGATGAAGGTGATAATGGCGTGCGTAGGAAGAGGAGAAAGTGATAGTTGTGGTGCTGGTAGAAATCAAATCTAAAATCGGTTAGCTTGGTTGTGTTTTAGTGATGGTAGAACTTAGTGGTGTTTTGATGGTGGGGTGTATTGGTCGTTTGTGATTGAAGGTGGTGGTCGCTGCAGTGGTGATAGGGCTTAATTTTGGCAGTTTGTGTGTGGTGAATTATGATTAATTTGACGTAATTTCACAATTGCACGATATCGTAGTTAAGTAATAGAGTAGCGGATAAAGTATCATTCTTATGGTTACTTAATCTAATTTTCAAGTAACACAAACTTTAATCAACTAACAAGATTGGTTTGAGATGAATTTTATATTAACAATCTAATATTTATACTAAATTAACCAATATAACAACTAATGTGAAGCGTTTACGAGAGTTAAATAATTGCTAAATATTAGAATAATGAATCTCCGTATTTTCAACAATTTTAATATAAATCTATGATTTAAATGCACATATTTAGATATGAAAATTAATGTTCATAATTTATTTAATAATATCTCTAAAGTAGAACAAAACATATCATCACATGTGACATTTATATATCTCTATGAACGAAATTGATCTACTGAGCCCCGATACTTAGCATAAGGTAAGTACCGGTAACGCGATACACTACAATAGGTGGTGTAATCAATTTTATGATTGACGGTAACGCGATACACTACAATAGGCCGTGTTATCAATTTTATATTCAATCATTATCTTTCACCACCTATTGTAATATACCATTTCACTCGAGTGCTTAGCATAAACTAAAAACCGATGTTTAGCAGATCAATTTTGTCTATTTGAAAGATATAAATATATAAAAAGGTATTAAATTACAAGAACATCAAAAAGATCATGCAAAACATAATTGTATACATCTATCCCGTATCAGACTACATAATAATTGTTACTGCGTGTCAAAATCATATCCCTCCCTCTCAAATATAAATAGAAATTACATATGAATTCAATTAGTAGCTAATTCATTGAAAATCAATCAGTAACTAACAACCATTCAAAATCAAGCACATGCTTTAATGTCAAAATATGGAATTAAATATCAAAATTGAGTGTTTAACGTTATCCTAGTATCTATACAATTAGTCAAGCATCAAATTAATTACAAAAATACAATTTAAATATACATCGCTCGAAATTGAATAATTGAAAATAAGATGAAAATGAATCTTGAAGTTCTTGAATCTCTTTAATGGATCAAACCCCTTCAATTCTTCTTATCCTCCTTCGATCCAAAAAATAGACGTAGGTTTGGATGTGTTTTGTAACTAGCATTTATAAAGCTTTGAATGGGTGGATGGAATTGTAGAATAAAGTTTCCTCCTTGGCTCTATCTAAAGATTTATTGATTTGAATATTGTATAATATATTCATAAATCTTCACAAACCTCTTCAATCGTGTACTTATATTCAATTGTGTACTTAATAGAATAAGATTTATGTCAAATCCTTGTTCCAATTGGTTTCCAAAAAGATTTTGAGAAACAATTTCCCTTTTTTGGGTGTATTTGAGCTACATTATTTTGAAAAAAATGTATTCTGAAATAGTAGATTGATGGAGAATGTGTGGTTAAAAAAAAAATTATTGATGTGATAAAAAATCTTATTTTATTGAAAAATGTGTAATTGAAAATGAGTAAAAAATGAGAATAAAAAAAATAATGTGTACCAAATAGGGACTCAATTTGATTCATTTTCTCATACAATTCTAATCATTCATATTCTAATATTAACAACTAAGTCATCTTCATTCCAAAATCATTAATAATTGACTTGATGTAAGTTTCGAAGTTCGTAATTT
>CAIGRB010075512.1:10076-36177 GCA_903798255.1 Fraxinus quadrangulata
TTTGAACTCAATTTTTTATTTATTTTTATTTTACTTTTGTAGTGGGGAAAAATATTCTAAGATTCACCAACTTTAAAATGTATATATAACTTGATAACATAATTAATACAAAAGTTTTCCATTTTTAAGGAATAATCAAATTTTATGGAATACAATGTTATAAAACAATTTCAAAATTTCAAAACCTTACAAAAATCTTACTGTTATATAGATTTCTTGTAGCACTTCTCTTTCATCCAACCTACTCCAGTTCTAAGCATTGAATCCTCTTAAATTCTTTTTTCCTTCTTAATAAGCTAACTTAGATGCCTAAAACAATCAGGATTGGAGACAACATGACCCTCTGTAGTATTATTTAAGTAGGTGTTCACCTTGGTTAAACATAGGTTTAACATAATACCGATGGACTTCAAAATACTTCCCCGAAGTTTTAACTTATGATTTAACCCGCTTTTTGTCTATCTGCTAGAAGTGTATCGTCACTGAATAACATACACCAACGGGGCCTCACTGAAATATGATTGTACATACCTTGGTGCAAGACTCTAACGGTAGGGAAATCTTTACAACTAGCATTACTTCATCTCACTCTCGTGACTACTCCATTGTACATGACCTTAGCCCCTATTTGGATCAGTTAAAAAAATTACTTAAGATTTAAGTTAAAGTCGTCAATTAATGTTAATCTCATATTTCATATGATCTACAACTTTTCATCTACATACTCCATTAACTTTTATCAAAATTTACTAAAATTCTGATTTTTATCTAAACCAACATGAACTTAATAATATCGATATATAAAACTTCCTTTAGCACCCCTACCATAGCACTTCTGTAGACACCCTAGTATAGGATTTTGCTAGATAAGTGACAACCATATATTTGTTTCTTTTTTCCATATTTCTCCATCAATCTTCTAGGCAAGTAAATGACTTCTACGTACTTCTCCCTGGCACAAAGCTGATATTCTAATACCTAATCTATGTTTAATTACCATTTTCCAATATCTTTGCAGTAGGATATGTTTCCACGAGGGCAAGAGATAATTTTAGGGAGATTTGGATGGTTTTCTCGTTGAAAAATGATTGTGCAACTATATTGGAAGACCTCGGACCAACTTAATACTCGAGTAACAATCTTTCAATATTATTAATATGGAGCGAAATAATGGATATAAACTCTGATTGCAATCGGAATTAAATTTAGCTTCATCTATATACAAATGGACTTCAGCACTTGTTTGGGCTCCATTTAACGAGATTTTGGGAAAAATATTTTTTAAAATAATATTTTTTTGAAAAACGTGTAATTAAAAGTACGTATAATATTATTTTACTAAAAAATATATAGTTGAAAATGAGTTTTGAAAAAATATATTTTTAGTAGAGCCGAAACAAGGACTTAAAAATCTAATTTTAGTCCACGTCTTGATTAAATAAAAAATAAAAGAGATTACTTGTACCTTTCAAATTTCGTGTTGACTTGGTCTATTGACATTGTATTGTATGTAGACCTATTATTATATGAATTATTTTCTTCCAGAAGTATTTGAATCTTTCTCCTTCGCCAAAATTCAGCAAGTTACCACACAAATGACATCAAGTATTATCTCTCTTTTTTTTTTTTTAATGATCTGTCAATTTCCATTTACTTGAAAACTCGCGTTCAACATTATATTTAGGAAGAATTGCAATCACGGTACCAACCTTTCATTTTATCTCGAAATTGACTCAAACATTTCATTTGTGCCACCATGATACCAAATCTTTTAAAAATTCACACTTGGAGTCCAAATAGATGATTTTCATCCATTTGACCATTAGTTGGTTTGAATAGTAAGATTTGACTTTTTTTGAACAATTTTTAAAACGGTGGCATAGTAAAAATTATAAAAAACAAAAAAACAAAAACAAAACCATGTACATCCACTCCCATCTCCTTCATCCCCAACCCCCTCACCCCAAATTCAAAAGATAATGAAAGGTTTGGGATCAAGTCTGAGACAAAATGAAAAGTTTGGTACCGTGACTTCAATGGTCCGTTGCACTATTTAAAAATTGAATATTTAGTCATTTTATGACCTTTTATTATTCAGTTTTTTTTTTAAAGAAATTAAGATTATTTGCAATAAAATCTACACCATAATTTTTTAAGCATATTCCGATGCCTAAAGTTTTAACTACGGAAGAAAGTCAATGATATTGATACCATGTCGAGGAAGTGTTTGTGAGCTATTTAAGTTATACATATTAAATAAATAGATTTAAGTGAGAATAAGTACTTGTGAAATCCTCCAAAATGACTTGAATATTTATAAATAGTTTACAAACACGATCCAAATATAAGAGAAAAGATTGAACAGTATAATGAACAAAATTTATGTTTTTAAAAAATATTTGATGCGTAATATTAAACATAACAAAAAATATTAAATCTTGTTCCTAGCATTATCAAGTCTCGTTTTATTCAGTATTATTTATCAAATATGTTGTAAATAAATATATTTATATAAATAAATTTTGAATGATTTTAAAAGATCAAATACATGTACCAAAAGTCAATCAGTAAAACTTCCATAGATTTGTTGCTTGTACTTTGATGAATGGATTACAAATTTACTCTTTATTGGAGTCATTGAGACTTTTTCTTTTGGAGGTGGTTCATCTTTACAATTCAATATAAGCAAAAAGAAAAAGTGGTTTTACTATCAAAATCGATGCATACCAACACATAAAGATGTGTGTGAGCTTCTTCCACTCTATAGTACTTTAGTTATTGAATCTATAAAGTTTTACTATCAAAATCGATGCATACCACACATTTTTGTTATTGATTTTAACATCACGTAAAATAATCAGTTATCTCGTTTTTGACACCTCGCACAATGTCAAGCATGATGTGCATTTTTAATATACAAATGGCTTAATCATATTCTTAAATTACACCAAAATACAATAAAACAACATCTTTTAGAGTTTAGTTTAAAATGGAACTAATTTATTGATAGAATTGCAACATTGGTCTTCAATACATCGTATATTGGTCCTCAACGTAAAAGAAGAACGAATTGATGTCCAGAGACCATTTGAAAAGGTTAGGAAATCCATTGACTACATTGGAATAAATCAGAAACTCTGGTGACCGAATTAGAAAATATGATTCAGGGCGAGGTTTTTTATTAAACAATGCATTATCAATCTTTTCAAGAGTTATGGAATTAAAGTGGAGCCATCATCCATGTCCCGCCGATCAAGTATATAGTTTGAGTTCTTCCATCCATGACATAAGGTTAAGATAGAAGCAACACCTTTCTAACCAAGATTTGACCACGATAATATAGACGATCTAATAAGTTGGAACAATAACTATGCACTATCACCCTCAAGCAACAATTTCAAATTTGATTAGCTTGTTGGATGCTTCACGACAAGCATGCTGAGTAGAAGTATGATCAAAATACCAATGGTATATTCATCTAAATCTTTGTTAAAACATTGCGTGACCGTCAAGAAAATATGCACCATTTCAAAATTTTAAGCATAGATCCGAGTTAAAAAAAATAAATTTAACTTCATAAATTTAGACAAATAACAATTTAATGGACTCGAGAACTGACTGTGCAGAAATAATAAAAATTTGAGGACTAATGTGCTATTCTAACAATAGATTAGGGACCAATAAAACACGTTTTAATTTACTAAAAAAGGTAAGAAAATTATAAAAAAACAAAACAAAATAAAAGAGAAACAACACAGAAGCATGGGAGTAGAATTGGATGCCGAATTATCTTAGCCGTTGATCGTGTACAAAATCGATCATAAACGTCCCTTTCTCTCTTCAAATCCACAAAAGTCTTCCCAGTTGAAATCTTTGTCTTTTGATTTCCTCAAACAACTCAACCTAATGCTCCTACAAATCATGAATTGAATGCCATTTCAAAGATTTTATAAAATCACCAGATTAAATGGGACAAGTTTTCGATTCAAAATTGATTTTCAGTTTCTTTGCTATTAATTGTTGTTTTTCTCTCGTCTATGGAAAATCTAATGGTACTGAGCCTCCTGTTACGCCCATCAATCACGATCTCTACCATACCAGGTAGTTATTTCACCTCGTTGGCGAGTTTTATTTATTTTTGACATTATTTTAATTTCATTTTTAATGTATTTTCTGGTGTGATTGTCTTCTTCGTTTGACATTTTATTAGTTGCAATTACTGGGAATAAGCAAATTTAAGCTTCAGTTGATCCTGATTTGGAAGTTCGCTGGCTTTGATCCAACTTTTTGAAAATTTTAAAATGTTATTCGAATAACTAGCGATATTTTGATGCTAATTGCAATAGTTTTGAATAATATTTCCTTGTCGTGAATTAGGTTTATTAGGATTATCTTGCACTATGTTTGAATCTAAATGATAGAATCTATAAAAACTGGAGTCTTCACTAGCATTGAGCTTGTTAACATTGTCCACATTATTTTGTGTTGAGCTGAAATTTTCCTGATAATTTGGACCATTAAATTTTGAAGCAACGTAGCTGCTTAGGTTTTTCAGGGAATACAAAAACAGAAACTTTTGTTGTATTATATTCGGATTATCCCAATAATTTTTTAATTGTTTAGATTGGAAGTTAGTATATTAGAATTCAAACATAAAAGCCTGGAAATTTCATGATGCATAAGTAATCATTGGCTTTCCCTTTTTCTTTTGAAATTTTCCAACATATATGACTGTGGATTTGTTTCTTGGAACTTTTACAGTGGAAGTTTACTGGAAGAAATCGAATCATTGGTTCATCGCCACCCGGATAAACTCTCGGTTGATATTGGATTGTATTTTCTGTTATTAGTGTTTATCGATTGCCGCAACAATTTATGTTCTCTAATTATTACTGTTATTTAACAGATGGAGAAAATTTCTAGTAAAAATAGAGGCTATGAGACAGAGATGACAGTAGTTACTTATGGCCAGCAAAGAAGAGAGGGCGATGACAGATCAAAGTTTAGGATTCTTCTTGTAAGTATTTGCTTTGCTGTTTTTCAATATAATCTTCATTTGAAGTGGGGACAATTAATTTTTTACTCTCTTAAATTAAGAAAAGAGATAATATCTGTGATTAAATGAATCTTAACCTTTCTGAACTAAAATTTATGATAAATGTGTATTCTGCACAAGATCCTCTACTCAATTGGAATAAAGAGTTAGAAAAATCTCAGATTGATTATTGCTGGTGTTTTTGACAGATAATTACTTGTATTCCAGAGTTTTGGACAGCATGGTAGGGAGCTCATTACCACTGAGCTAGCATTGCGGCTCCTCTCTATTTTAAGTGAAGAGGAATTCTTACCCAACATGGACCGTGTTGCATTAAATAAGACTCTTAATAGGCTCGTTATAAAGGTAATGTATATCTATGAATTTATTGCATGTGGAATTTTACATATATATTATCATTCTATACAACTGCAAAAACCATCATATATTCTTGTTGAATTCTTGTCGATTGTGATTACATATTAAGTTTTCTTTTGTCAATTTCTGATCTTCCGCATTGATCTGTATGTGAGTACATTTTTTGAAGTTTTTAGAAGTTGAATATTGTTATTTAGATGGTGTCTCTTACTTCTGCATTGGCTTCAAAAACAGCAGATATCAGTTTCATATATTCACAACATGTGAAGACTCTTGCAAGTTTGCACACTATTGTATGCATATAATTCTTGTTACTGTAATTTAACGTTGAGAACTAATGATTTCTTCAATACTATTGCATCTTGATCTTTCAGGTTGTACCGATGGAAAATTGGAATGGCCGCAAACTTGTTGAAGCAGGAGAACTGTGTGAGAGAAGAAATGGTAGTAGTCTCAGTTGCTTAAAATTCAATATGTTATTACAAATATAACTACTGAGATGTTCTAAGTTTTGAGTTACTTGCAGGAAGAGGAGTTGATCTCAATCGAAATTGGAGTGTAGACTGGGGCAAGAAGGAGAAGGTTTGTATATTTCTCTTTTAGGACATTAGAACATTCAGTTAATATGTTATTAGACTGGGCTCTTTGAACTTTGTCCAGCTATATTACAATCGTTATCCGATTGTCTTGATATGTTATTGACTTAAATTAGGTGACAATTCTGTGGAAATTTACATAGATTATGAGGCATTATGCTATATAACTTCTTTATATTCTGCTATATATTACTTTTTCCTTGTTCAGAAGATGTGTCTTAAGATTCTACATCTCTCTCCAGGATTATGATCCATATGAAGAAAATCCTGGGACTGCTCCTTTTAGTGAGCCTGAATCTCAAATAATGCGAAAACTCTCTGTCTCATTCGAACCACATGTTTGGGTTAATGTGCATTCTGGAATGGAGGTGAGTCATACTTCTAAATGCAAATATCATCTCCAATGCAAAATGTTTAATAATTTGTTTAATATATACGCAATACATATACATTTCTTCCCCCAAATAGTTTTTTGCCCCCTGGAAAGATTTGCCCCACTCACACCACCCTTTTGGCATAATTTTAAGAGGTATAACCTTTATTATTGACATCCCACTACCACTATTTCAAATTCTAAATCTACCCTTGGCTCTCTACCACAACTTCTATAAAGTGTCTGAATGTGGACATCCTTTTTTGCTAAATTTTCTAATGCCTGCTGTAAGTGGGCAACGTCAGAATCTGAATGTATCAGAACTTCTATTTTGGGTAGGGTCATCCATCTCTAAACATCCAAAAATGAAAAGCAGTCAAACAACATCAAGTGGAGAATATTGCAGCACATGCATGAATGCATATATGACAGCTTATATTTTCAGAGCACATATCTGGTTTATTATGTTGGCTTTTACCTTTTATTTATGTTCTTTATTAATGTTGCAAAATTTTGGTAACGTGTAATTTTATCCCTTATGAATTCGTTGGTTTGTTGATACTTCTCCTTCGATATTATAATGAGGACATGTTATTCTGCCATTCCATTGACTTGCTTTTGTACTTGAACATTCAGCTGAATGAAAGAGATTCAGCTGACCCTATTTCCTGCATGTTCTAGTCGTTGAGGCTCTGTCAATTTGTTCTTTTTGTTTCTGTGCCTTTCTACTGTTGTGTTGACTGTTTTTTTTCCTTGTGGGTATGGTGTCAATAGCCTTTCTTATTGGTACTTGTTTTATTATTAGGCTCTGTTTATGCCATATGATCACAAAAACACAACTCCAGTTGGACTGCCCTCTAAGATGATGACATCAATGCTTGAAGTGATGAACCATTTTCACTTGAAAGATCGTTGCATAATCGGATCAGGCGGAGGCTCTGTTGGGTTAGTGTTATATCATATCAAAACACTTTCCACGTTAATGCTTCTATTCATTTGGGGGAATTCTCTTTCGTTGAAACCTAAAAGAAAAGAATCAGTGGTCTCACTTTTCTTAATTCCTTCTGTTCTGTGAGTACTGAGTTGTCATTTAAAAAGAATGAGTACCATTAATTTGAAAGCTGAGAAAAGCTGGTTCTTACCAAGCAATTTAATGATCTCTACAAACTCACCACAATCAACTTGCAATTCTTTATTTATTATTATTTTTTGTTTTTGGGTTGGGTTCAGAAAATGTTTGGGAGCAAGTCCTGGGAAGATTGTGGTATTGATTATTAAGGAATAACTAGAGCTAGCATGGGAATCTTTACTTTTAACATGCCCACCTCATTTCTACTGATTGCGAATCTGCGATCTTATATATAGGTATCTAGCTCATGGGACAGCTACTGATTACATGTATGACATTGCTAGGGTGCCCATGGCTTTTACCTTTGAGGTTTGTGGACGCCCTCTTGCTACTGTAATTTGCTTGAATCTTTTTGCCGTTAATGGCCTTACACATCCAATTCATGTTGCAGATATATGGAGATAGCAAAGCCTCCTCAAAAGACTGCTTCAAAATGTTCAATCCTATCGATATCACCACCTTTAACGTATGTCGAACTGCAGTCTGAAGTACATTTTTTCTTATCCAATTACATCATAGATATTATGTGTTTTATAAGAAAGATTTACTTTGAAGGTAAAAAACATTGAACGTCACTCGCCTTGTAGCGAAGTATCATGGTAGTCATGGAACTTTATTCCATTCCAAAATACTGACTGAAGTTTAATTTTTGTTTGGTTAAGTCACTCAATTAACATTTGTTAGTTTTCTGTCTTCCACGTTGAACATTGCCCTAGAAAAGTTAAACCGAATTTAACTGACCAGACTGAAACAAAAGCCAAACTTCATTGACCACTTTGAAACAAAATAAAGTTCGGTTTAACCCTTTATTTGAAATAAAAGAAATGCAACTTTACGTTCATCCAAGTACATATATCACTAAATTTTCTTGATATTTGGATTTGCAGAGAGTACTAAATGATTGGTCTGCAGCATTCTTCAAGATGTTCAGTATAGGCTTAGAGCAGATGGATGAACTTCACTCAAAGGCAGTTGCGTCCACTTTTGACAAGTGGGTATCGATAGATGACTACCTTAATGGGTATCTAATGGAGAGGAAAAATAGATACGGGAAGAAGGTAGAGGTGCTCGATCTTGGAATGCAGGAAATTAGAACATATTTCAGACTATTCTTGCTATCGTCTGTGTTGTTGTTGTTCATGTTTTGTTCAAGAATCTCAAAGAGCACTAGGCCTCTTGTTTCTGCCATGACTTCATAATTGCTTAGGTGGTTGTTTGGTTCTGAGAAGGCGTCGTTCCTATTTCTTTTTCTGTTTCTATATTTTTGGAGGGCTGAGGGTCGAGTTCGTAGGTGAAGAGAGTATAATTTTTTGTCCACGTGTAATTTATTCATATTGAAATATCGATTTGGGTTTAATATATATTCGTTTTTCAGTATAGTGATGACAGTTTCTTGTAACAGTAGAATTTGAGATTTTGTGATTAATGTGATGTGGAGAATTACTCATAGCATATGATCTTTTAACAGCAGAAGTTTTTTGGAAAATGATACAAATAAAAAGATGGTGCAAAAAAATATTTAATAGAGTCAAAAGTCAAAATAAATAATTTGAAGCTGAATTGAGCAAGATTTAAGGTAGTTCAAGTTCTCATACAAGGGTCCCTTTTTATCAATGTAATTTCAACCCAAAAGCTCTCCCCCTGGCAGTTGATTCTCAATAACAGTTACCTGAACTGCTTATAAAAATAAGTTATACTGTCCACACCATGGTTTGAGGTCTACAGCTCCAACATCCTTGTCCTAGAAGACGTGAAGCTCCATTTAAATGTTCTCTCCTGGAGGTAGCTCCGCCAGCTTTGGCATTGCACCGAGCACCAATTCCATATCAAAGTGGACTTTCAATATTCCTAATGCTGTAACCAACCAGCAGCTTGTCTCTGTCACACTAGTCTGCAAATGAAACGAAGGTTGGGTTCTTCTCAATATCCATCTAATCTATAAGGTCATATTTGGTACGAAGTACTAAACAATATAATGAACAAGATTTTATCCACTTTTTCTTGTATAAATACTGTCCAGTGCCATCTAACACTTCATAGCAAACATACCCTAATTTTAGCCCTATAAAGGATTTGTGGGACCTACAGGCTGCAAGATCTCCTGTTTGTTTCGGATTAAAATCAGATTTTAATATAAGTCAAAGTCAAATAATCAATATTAACAATATCTTTCATGGGTCACACAGCTTTTCAATCACATATTTCAAAAACTTCTATCACAATCTATTAAAAATCTAATTTTAATTCCTACCAATCACTCACTTAAATAGAAGTGTTGAATGTGATCAAATCAGCTACTGCCTCAAATTCAATACGAAGAGAGAGAATACTTCTTGAACTAAGTCAAGCAAAAGAATAACTAGAGGCAAAGATCTCAATCAAATGTATGTGCAGAGAACATTATCATCTGGTAAAGGCAAAGATCTCAAATTCAACATCCTTCCCTGCACTACTTGCTAGCTCCTTTGTCAAAGTTATAAATAAGTTGCTTATTTTGATTCAAACGTGAGGCTATCTCCTTAAACAAACACTTAAATACTAATTAATAATTAATCAGTTTTAGCAATCATGCATGAACATGCTATGACTCATTCACACGTTGGCTTGCAAATTTAGTTCATTGTAACCAGAAAAAAATAATTATTAACAATTAATTAAACACCGAATCTTCTGATTGAGTGAGTGACTCGATGATTTTTTAATCTAAGAGACAAATTCGAGGGAGCCCATTTGTCACTGTTGGCTATTCAGCAAACATTAATTTCTAATGAGACAATTAAATTGATAATAAAATAATGACTGGTTTGACACACAACCATTGAATTTGAACTGTTACGATTGCAAAAGACCATATGATAAAATCAAGTATGGTATTGACCACCGAAAATTTTGTCACAAAATTTGACATTTTACTTATGATTTATATGATATATATGTTATATCACTTTATTTAAAAATTTTATATCAAAATCAAAATCTTGGACAATTCAACTATCTCAAATAAATAAATAAATATTAAAGTAAAGAAATGTTATTTATTTATATTCATTGTAATTCTAGAAAGTGGATCGCACCAATGTGAGGATGTGGACACCACTGTGTCCCAAAAATTATGTACATCAAGAATTATTCTAATTTTAACCACACATTTTATGATAACTACAATTTTCATCCACATTTCATCTAAATTTTATCAAAATCTACTAAAAATTTAATTTTAAATCTATGCCAAATGTTAGAAAAATTATGAATGAAATTTCAAAAGAAAATATTGCTTTTTCATCCATCTTCATGATGATTAACATCTGAATGACAGCTCAATTCCGTCCATCCGCGTCTGCCGGCACCGTACCCTATCCCGGCGACAAGAGTTTAATGACAGATTGTCACTCGCACGTGGTGTTGTGGCGTCCACCAGAAATGGAAAACCTGTAAAAAAACACATACAGATCATTGCATGCCCACATGCATTTTCCATCTTCACCAGCCTGTATCTATTCTTGGATCCAAGCCTCACTCTTCCCCTACCCTACCCTACCCTACGCCACCCACCCCTACGCCTCGTGTGTCCTCTCCATTTCTCTCTCCGCTCTGTGTTGCACCCTTTATAAACCGATCCAGTTCCTTGCCAAACTCCAGAGATAGCATATTCGCAAATTCACTGCTAAAAGACGCGGCATCACCGACGAAATGGTGGCTGGTTATCGTAGATCTCTTTCCTTCCCAAATCGGCCTAGCTATTCAGCAAAACCCAAAAAATATTTCCATGTTAGATCAGCAAGTCTTCCATGCAGAACCCACCCCGTAATTTCTCAGCTCAGGGATGAAATCAACGAGCTTAAATCATGGGGTTCGAAATCCGATAACCGGACTTCTGTTTGGCTATGTAATGGCCTGAACAGCCTGAAAATTGTTCATGAATCCCTTGATGATCTTCTCCAGCTTCCACAGACTCAGGAATCAGTCTCTGATCAGATGATCGAAAAGCTTCTGGAAGACTTTCTTCGATTTATCGACGTTTATGGGATCTTCCAAATGCTGGCTTTGACGTTGAAAGAAGAATTCACGGCGGCTCAGGTGGCTGTGAGAAGAAGAGATGAATCCAAAATGGCTATCCATTTGAAAAATCTAAACAAAACGGCTAAAGATATGAGCAAATTGGTGTCTACTGTCCAATCCATTGGAAAATACTCAATCCCTGATAATGGGACTGAGATTACAGATATCATTAGAGATGTTATTCAGGTTACAGTGTTGGTTTCTATCGAACTTTTAGGTCGACTTTCGACATCGTTCTCGTTGCAGAAACCATCTTGCATGGGGCTAAGCTTCAGCAAGAAGGCAAAAAAAGTGAAGATGGATGAGGCCATTGAAGAATTTGAACAACTAATTATGGAAAACTTGTGGGGTTTGAAGAAGAAAGGAGATGAAGAGGTGAAAATGGTGTCCAAGAAACTGCGTCAATTGGAGGATTGTATTGTTGAAATTGAGGGCTGTGGAGAAAGAACTTTTAGGAGTTTGATGAATACTAGGGTTTCACTGCTAAATGTTCTTACTCAATAACCATGAAGAAAAGTCGACGATGAAGAATACAAAAGATTTATTGCTTTTTCTTTTTCTTTTTTTAATCATATTTTATTCTTTTGTGAAAAAGTAGTGAGAAAAAAAAAACGTGAATATTACACAAAAAAGGGAATTTACATATTATACAGTATGTTGGTTTACAGTGAAAATAATTATATAATTTCAATTTGTCACTTGATTTTTTGGTTTGGAATTTACATATTATACAGTATGTTGGGTGGAATTTACATATTCTTTATACACATTTCGTTCAAGTATTTTTTACTCTTCACACGTATTGGGGTCGATCGAGTTGATTCTAAAGTTATGAAACCAAATTATTGTTGAGCCATAATTATTGCCATTTCGCAGAGCTGATCACAAATTGACCTAGGCAGTGAGATCGTCGTGAGAGTTGTAAGGTGGGCAGGTGGCCCCCCTCCCAGGTAGCCGCCGAACGAAAATTTAAATTAAAGATTGTTTAAGAATTTGTATTCTTGTAAAATTTTATGAAGGAATACGAGTTCTTGAAAAATTCAATTTTACCCCAATTTAATAGGGAGCCCTCCTCAAGTTTATGTATTATCATCAAATAGAGAGAAAGAAATGTTAGAAGAGATATGATTGATATTGTCTCTTGTAAACCTTCTCTCATCATAATGAATTATTACGTGAACGGAAGATAACATAGTCTCACATTGAGTCGAGCTTTTATAAATTTTGCGTGTTCTTGTATTTTAAAATCGGTTATTTAAAATTTTTTTCTCAATACTTGACACGTCACGTTACTTTTATCAAAGACAGCCAGCCTAGCACTAGGGCGCATGATCTGATATGTGAACTGGATCAGTCTGGACAATTAAATTATAATTATTTAAGTAATTATTTTTAAGTAATTATTTTTACGGAGTAATCAATAATGGCATAAGTCGTTTAGTTTGCATGAAATCCCATAATTACGCAATTATTTTCCATCATTTTGTGGCATTATTATCGTGAATAATTTTTCTGTCCAATTGAAAGGAACAAAGATGAATTGGCAATAACTGGGTTTTGATAATTGGTTTTGCAACTTGCAATGTGTTTAGGATTTTTTAAGTGACAATACCAACCACTTTTAGGCTTTTAGCTTATAAGTGATTATCTTATTTTGCAATTTATGTTAATTAATTTCAAGGAATATATCCCTTAAAATTAGAGATATCATGTCCATCATTAGGGTTGAACAAACGGAAAGAAGCTGTGAGGAATTTTGTTATGGATCATCACATTTTAAAGATCAAGAAACTTATTCATAAAGTTACAATTTTGCCCTTTTCAATTTTGTCAAAATGAGTCAAAACTCACTATTTCAGTCAAACTAACGGTCAAATGGATGGAATCATCCCTTTGGACCTCCGTTGACACAAATCAAAGGTTAGGGTAAAGTGCGCAAAAATCTGAAAGGTTTGGGACCGTTGCTGCAATTATCCCTAATTTTAATGGGGGGCCAAACGAGGGCTTAGTATGGAATACCCCATCCCGTCCATTTTCTCAATAAAAAATTGTGAAATAACGAATATTTAAAAAATAAAATTCATTTCATCTTCTCCGTTAGTAACTATGTGATGGATAAGATTATATTTTGTAAAGTTCAAAAATCTTTTGAAGTTCTCGATGATTGATGAAATTATATTTGTAAAGTTCCATCAACTAACGGGAAATTTTTGAAGTTCGGTAACCCTCTGAAAACTTTACGTAAAGTTCAGTGATCAATCAAATAATTAACCCTTTTGTCTTGTTAGAAGAGTTTTAAGGAATTGATTTAGCCCTTGTTTGGTACACATTATTTTCTCCATTCTCATTTTTCTACTCATTTTCAACCACACATTCTTCAATAAAATAATATTTTTCATCACATTAATAATTTTTCCTTCTTTTTCAACCACACATTCTCCATCAATTTACTATTCCAGAATACATTATTTCAAAATAAAGTAGTTCAAACACACCCTTAAATAGATTTTGTAACAATATTTTATTTATTTATTTATTTATTTTTTGAGAATGTATGGTTAAACAGTAGGAAATTTTTTTGGTTTCACGTGTAAAATCATTTTATTGAAAAAATGTGATTGAAAATGAATTTGGAAAAAAATGAGAATTTAGAGAATGAAACTCGACCACCTATGGGATAATAGTTTTAACCATTCTTCATGTTGTACGTAGCACAACAACGGATACTTATTCAGTGCTTGTTTGTCTCCCATTTTGGGAGAAGAAATAGAGTTTTGAATAATTTTTTTTGGAGGATGTGTTGTTGAAAAGTAAAGTAATTTTATTTGTTGTGTGTGTAATATTTTATTGAGTTAATACGTGGTGATGATTATTTACTGTATCAAACAATGTTTGATAAAATGGATGACAAATAAGGGCTCAATATTTAGTTTAATGTGTTGTTTATTGTGCGTCGTAATGTCTTCACATTTTCTAAAACTCGCTTATTCTTGGACCGTATCTCCAAATGAGTATCATGTTGAGGGAGCGTTTACTACCAATTTGTGTAATTACTATTATAATTTTTTCGCTTCTTTGAACTAGGTCGTCTTGTATTTCCACCCTTTGCATATGCATGCCAAAAAATTTGCTTAATCTAGCTTCTTTTCGAGGTTCTGAAGATGCATGAGCTCGCCCCTCCTCTTCTCTATTTGCAGTAACGAATATATATTCATGCTATTCTTTTCCACTCAAATTTTTCTAATAATCAGTAACTTTCTCAATGTATACATTGAACTGTAGAAAATAATATACAAACGCTATAGAGATTTCAAAATGTGATTCTTTTAAGTTGTCGAACTATGATTAATTAAGCAATGTATAGTTCAGCCTTTCCATCAATGAAAAGGCTCATGAACTCTTCTCCATCGACGGTTTCTTTCTCGATTAGCAGTTGAGCAAGCTTGTGTAGAATGTCAATGTGAGTTGAGACTATTTGCATGGCCCTTGCATATGCTGTTTCTACCAACTCTCTCACTTCTGCGTCGACAACATCAGCAGTTGCCATGGAGTAGTCTTTCTGGGTCGACATCTGCAGATAGCAACTCAGCATCACTAACAAATCTAATTACGAGATCAATGGAAATTGTATAGAGACGTGTCCTGGATTAAACATTAATCCCCAACTCCAGGAGTAACGACAAAGAATACGGATTTATATAGCTGTTCACCCTCGGTGAGATAGCTACGTCAGCTCAAGCTTTTTAACTATAAAAATGAAGTCAAACAAGTAGTAGCATAAAAGGTACCTGCTGACCAAGGAAAGGATTTCCACCAGGTCCACCGATGGCTACTTGTCCAATCTTTTTGCTGAACCCAAATCTCTCAACCATCTGCCTAGCCACCCGAGAAACTTGCATGAAGTCATTCGATGCCCCAGTTGTTACATTTTCGGATCCAAAAATAACCTCTTCTGCAACTCTGAATCAACAAGGAGAGTGAGGAATACGATATTAGGCGATGTACAAGGAACCAGGCAATTAATCGAACAAGACAACCGTGTTCGCTTCATTATCGACATATTGTTCCTTTCTTGGTGAGTATAATCATTTGAATTTGATGTGGTAAGTAAATTGACACGGGGGAAGGAAAACACATTATCTACATACATCAAGGCAAATCAAAGAGCAAGCAAACTGTCAATATGTTATCTCCACAAACATTTATAGCAGTAAGCAAATTTTTTGACGTACTATTTGACTTGTGCAATGAACAATAATCAACAATTTTAGTGGATGTTTGGTGAGCAGTATTGGATAGAATAATTAACAAGATTTTAGCTTCTTTAATATTGTTCAGTGTCAATACTATCCAATACTCGCTACCAAGTTAAGCTATTGGTATAAATTTTCCAGATTCATAGAATTTATAGTTAATATCATGAAGTTTCAGGAAAATGCCAACTGACCTTCCACCCAGAGCGACTGCCATCTGATTCTCTAGGTAGCTTCTACTGTACAACCCTGATTCTAGCCTCTCTTCGCTTGGAGCGAAAAAGGTAAGGCCACCAGCTTGGCCACGAGGAATGATGGAGATCTTCGCGACTGGATCGTATTCTGGCATTAGAGCACCAACCAAAGCATGCCCAGCCTCTGCAGTGCAATTCAAACACTGCAGTTAGACAACCAATAAATAGCATGTCAACAACTGCAAAATGAATTTTAATGCCTTTTTTATACCATGATAAGCAACCAGCCTCTTCTTTTCTTCCGAGACAACGGCATTTTTCTTCTCTGGTCCAGCAATTATCCTCTCAAGGGCATCAGATATCTCGTCTTTGCTTATTTCCTTAAGGTCACGGCGCGCAGCAAGGATGGCTGCTTCATTCATCAGATTTTGCAAATCTGCTCCTGTGAAACCGGGTGTTCTCCTTGAAATCTTTTCAAAGTCAACATCTTTTGCAAGAGCCTTTCCTCTGGAATGCACCTATCACGGCAAAGATCATTCATACGTAAACTAACGAATAGAAATGTACCGTGCAATCATCTCTTGTGCAATAACTCAAAATTTGAACTCAAGTGAATAGAATAAACAGGTTTAACTAATATGTGACAGTGGAATCCATCTCCAGATTATATTAAGCATGCCAAAATATTAAGGATTATACTTGTTGTACATAGGAGGACGCCATGTGTCCATTATGGACACCATTATGTGCCCCCCTATGTACCTATGGCACAACCCAAATATTAATAAGTAGGCTTCTTTAGAGTCAGAATACAGGTTACAGCAAATCGGCCGTCCCTAATTTCATATAGCAGATAACACTAGCCAAAACAAGTTGTGCTCCAAATTGTTCATACAAGCCTTGAGCTAGGATTCAGTTAGACTTGGATTTGATATAGTTAAAACTTGCAATTTTTTTCATGCATATATAACAATTTTTCAGATTATACCAATGACATCAATACTGTTGCATTAATAGTACGAAAATGGGCTAAAATTGAAACAACCGTGTAATTCTAAGAAACTAGATATTTGGGGAATATAGCTGGCTAACCTGAAGAATCTTGACTCTACCAGCAACATCAGGCCGGTCCACAGTGACCTGTCGATCAAACCTTCCAGGCCTTAACAATGCTGCATCAAGAACATCCGGTCTGTTTGTTGCAGCCAACACTATAACACCTGAATTCCCTGAAAACCCATCCATTTCAGTCAAGAGCTGATTAATGGTCTGCTCTCGCTCATCATTCCCACCTCCAAGTCCTGCCCCTCTTTGCCTCCCCACTGCATCAATCTCATCAATGAACACAATGCAAGGTGCTTTCGACTTGGCCTTTTCAAACAAATCCCTCACTCTTGAAGCTCCCACACCCACGAACAATTCCACAAACTCTGAAGCTGCACACGAAAAAAATGGCACCCCAGCCTCGCCAGAAACTGCCCTGGCCAAAAGGGTTTTCCCAGTACCAGGAGGACCAACCAGAAGACAACCTTTGGGGATTTTTGCGCCCAAAGCAGTGTATTTATCAGGGTTTTTCAAGAAATCAACCACTTCTTGCAACTCCAATTTTGCTTGATCAGCCCCAGCCACATCAGCAAATGTGACACCAGTCTCCGGCACCTCCTGGAACTTAGATTTCGACCTGCCGAAATCCATCGGCCCTCCTAGACCTCCAGGCCCACCTGGCCCACCCTGTGCCCGCCTGAACAGAAAGAAAAGCCCAGCAAAGGCAAGGAATGGGAAGATAAGATTCCCAATAAAACTAAACAACCCATTTCCTGAATCACCCTCAGAAACAGAAATATCAACACCATTCATCGCCAAAATATCAATTAAATCCGGGTCATTGGGTACAATCACAGTAGCCCTACGGCCATCCACTGCCGTAAGCTGAAGGGCACTTCCGTCTTTGCTGAACCTCACCCTCTCAACCTTACCCTTCTTGACTGCATTCAGGAACTCACTATAACGCCAATTGGATCCCTCAGGGAGGTCAGAAGTCGACTGGGCCTGTGGCTTTGGGGCCGTCAAAACAAGATTCTGAGAAAAGGGCGACGACGGACCAGGCTTGGGTGCCTCAGCTTGAAGCACTGGCGGCGCANAGTAAAACTTAAAATTAAAACATAGCCCAAGTATAAATCAAGCTGCCTACTACCTAGCATCCTAGCATTGTCGCTTGATTTTTCTATTTGGGGCCAAATTTACATTGAATTTATGAAATGGTTGGAATTGTTCGATTCTATCAAAATACAACTTTGGGGGGTTTTTTTTTTTAAATTATTATTATTATTATAAAAGAAATGAAAGACACTTTCGGATCTATCAAAATAATACTCTTTACATGCATTAATTATGCTCCAAATATTAATGTGCACCTTTCAACGCAGGGACTAAATAAAAAAAATAAACGTGGTGTTATTACTTATTAATGAAGCCACCCATCCCTATGGACCATACCATTGGCATGCTGAATAATGTTATGCGTTGGGTTTATTTGTCATGTGGACCTATATATATAATTAATCATGTATAAGATTATTGGGTTTAAAGCATTTAAATAAAGTGTTGATCAAATTATATGTGCAGAAATCAGATATATTATAATTGTATTTTATGATGTGCGAAATACATGGATATATATAGAATTATGACTCATAATTCATATACGACTTCTTATTATTTGTGTCATCACATCAACACAATAACGAAAGAGAAAGTATATTGAAGAGGAAGATCCAAAACTCACAATCAAGAATTAAGAAGAATGATTGAAACAAAGATAATGGAGCAAGAAGCCAAAATCAAAATCAAGAATCAAAAGAACCAATAATCAAGATTCAAGATCCGGTATTAAAGAATCATCTCCAATTAATTAAGACATATTCCGCATTATTAACTTTTTTTTTTTTTTTTTTTTGTGATTTGGCATGGAGGATCTTCGCAATAAAATAATTAGGTTTTAAAGTTTTATAAAAAGTTTAAAATTTCATAAAATTTCAACAATATGTACAAATTGGAGTAATGTGAGGTGAAATAATAAGATTAATTAAATGTGTTGATATGTAAATCACTTTATTAACCTATTAATTTAATATCGCCACATAAAAATGATTTCCAATTTGTACATTGAACATTACTCTGGCATGCTAGTTGATATAACTTCTATCATCATAAAAAGAGACACAATGGATCTTAATTTGATGATTAAACCTTGTTAGAAGCAACATTTTTTTGACAGTGAAAACGTTTACCATAGATTAACTATGGACAATTTTTTTTTTTTAAGTAAAGAATTATTAAACAATGCGGTTTTGTTTTGAAAGTTTATATACTTTCGAAGACCAAAACTTCCCCACATAACATTTGGGTGTATTTTGTGGAAGTGGGAGCCATGCTCGACTTTCCTCCAACCCGGCATCAAGTTTCGGATTCTTAACGGGGTTGTGAAAGAGCACTTTCTTTAAAATAATAACAGGACAAAAATGGAAATAATTGGGTTCTAAGGTTTAAAGGAAAAATTGCAAAGTTGGTCTCCAATCTTTATATCGAGTTGCAAGTTAGTCTCCAACTTATACAAATAATAGTAAGTGTTGCACAGTCAGTCTAGGGATAGAAAAAAATTCGTTAAACTCGATACCCTGCCCCGACTTGTCCCACCTTAAAGGGGTAACGGGATGGGAAATTACACGAGACGGGGAGCGAGAGAGGTTACACCCCCCCCCCCAACCCCAACCCCATCCAGAGTAAGAATAGCATCCCTCTATATTAATATAATATATGTAATGATCACATAATTCATGAAGAAAATTCGGAAGAAAAGAATTTGCAATATTTTGGTGGAGATATAGAGAAGGGTGACTTATGGGTGTTGGATAGTTAATGGATAAAATGCTTGTAAAATGAAGTTGGCGAAACACGTGTAGTTATTAGAATCGATAAAATATGAATGAATATAGCCTTGAATTGAAGGATCTAGTTATTTATACCTAAACCAATCAAACATTGATTTGAACCTCTATTTGGTTTGATTAAATCAAATTTTTAGTAAATTTTGATAAAAATTAATTAAATGTATGATTAAAAATAAATTAAAATAAATGAATGAATTTTAAAAATTGAGACCAAATAGACGCTCAACCATATTGGTGAAAGCCGAAAGGATTCGCCGAATTCAGTCCCTTGGATCAAGTTCTTTCTTTCATTTGGCTGATTGCCTAACAATTTTGTATGAAGTTAAATCAATTTCACAAGTTTAAAATCCAGGTGAACTTAAACCTTGTTTGGTTTAACTAAAATAAGACTTTTAGTAGATTTTAGTAAAAACTTATGAATTGCGTAATTAAAGAGTTGAAAATAAGGGTTGTGCTATGGGTACATAAGGTGTCCACCCCCTATTGGTGGGAGCGCCTGTTGCTGTCGGGGCCCCCACCAATAGGGGACGTCTGTGTCTATAATATAGGTACAATTATGTACCCATAGCATTTTCCTGAAAATAATAGTTAGTCCCATTTAAGCAAATAAATGAATTTTAAAAATTGAGACCAAATAGAGGCTCAACCATAGTAGCAAAAGGATTCACCGAATTGAGACCCTTGGATCAAGTTCTTTCCTTCATTTGGCTGATTGCCTGACAATTTTACATAAGTTAAATCGATTTCACAAGTTGAAACTCGAGCTATTTGGTTTAGCTAAAATAAGATTCATAGCAAATTTTAGTTAAAGTTTATGAAATAGGATATCAATAATAAGAGAAATAAAATCAATACTGCATCTCAGCCATCCATATCGAGGAGAAGCATCAAATGTAATATGCATTTTGAAAACATTAAAACAGCAAACTAAATAAGAGTTGCCCATAATCTCATGATCAAGCCATTCGCTTCACACAATCAATTTATTGTTGTACAGAAACAAGTTCAATCCCAAATGACAAAGATACCAAGAACTGATAAGTAAGTGCTTCATTTTTCATTTTCGGCTCTCCATCGGAAACCTGCAACACAGTCTGCATTGTTAAATTTTGATAATTTAACACGACACAGAAAATAAATAGTACGACTATAAATTGTGTGTGATCCTTCTAAATTTCCTTTACTATAAAATTAGCAACAACCGCTATTACAGAAAATGGTATTGAACCCCAGGCCTATCGAGCACTGTTACCGTCTTCTCGTGCCTATAGTTAGCATAACAAGTTCCTACCCCTTGTCCCATGGTCTTCTCCTTGGCTGTGGTTTTATGTTTTGTCAGTTTCACAGCTTTGTTGCTTGGTCATGTCCTTTTTGAATGGTTAGTGACCAATGCTCCCATAAAGTTCTTGGAAGATTTATTGTAGTTCACATATTTCTCAAAATAATCCATTCAACACTGCCACAACTCCTATTCTCCAGGAAAAAGGGAAGAAAATCAATGTCATTCAACTCTTAATTAATTCTTAATAAATGCACATATAGATCAGTAAACATTGGTCCCATCCTACCCCTCGTCCTCTAATGAGTTGGTTAACATAGGCTTCCATCCCAAAACCAAATGACTATCAAATAAGCCGACCAATTTTACTTATCCAATGCTCTTGGAGTACTGTTCAACTAAAGTGAGACAGAATCTGCTGACCCTTCAGCACATGTGACCCAAGCTCACACCTAATCCAACTAGGTGCGATCGCCTATTCCAAATTGATACTATCATGACTTATGAGGTGTGGTATCTTCACTGTATAAATCTTGTTAGGAACCAGAGTAGTTCATCAATCATTAAACCAATCAAAATCACATGGTAGTCCATAAACCAAACTGTAATTTAATTACAGAGACATGTCTCTTCATCAAGGGCTATTATGATATTCACACTGTCATTTCCTTTTGGCTCACCAGAACGTGAATGGAGGCTGGTTGTTGGCTTTTTTAAATGAAATCATACTTGGAACGAAAAAATCTATACATGGAGAGGCCATTATTTGTTATAAACCAATATGGAAATAATTCCATTATTTGTGGGATGTAAGAAGGATCTACTAATTCTATATCAGAAAAGAAGATTTACCTAATGATGATCTTCGTGGCCATCCCAAGGATGCCTCCAGCCCTGAAAGCACAGGGACCGTGTGAACAAATCTACTAAAGGTTCAGCTAAATCATTATGAAAAAGAAGGAAAACATCACAACTAATGTATGATAAAAGGGGCAAAAATAATAATTCCAGCTCACCAATACTACAGGACCATCTTTCTTTGCCCTGTACAAAATCCAAAACCTGAAAAAACAACCATGTCGATTTATAACTGAAAAACAATATGACAATAGAAAAATACAATATAATACATGGAATGGACATGCTCACATATTGTGTATCATGGATGCTGTTATTACACTAATCTACTTTTAAAGATCTATAAAACTTTCAGTCAAGATAATAATGAAAGAACAAAGGTTAATGCATCGCATGTATTGATTAGTGCACGTCTTAATCCTCCAATTCTGTAAGACTTTTTTCCTTGGAAAATCAATAGTCAAGAAAAAGATTAACAGTAATAATAAACGAATGTGGGTTGATGTGATACAAATGATTATGTCCTTAACAATTCTAAGTGAATTGGGCTTCCAATTTTACAAAGCAAATCGTAATCAAGTATCATTATAAAAATATCCCTACTGAAATATTCAGAAGATCCATTTACACTGTCATAAAAATGTAAATGGTGGCTAAGTAATCAAGCTTCTATAAGTATATATAATCACATCACAATTTGTAGAAGCAATATGGCAGAATACTATGTAGGCAGCAAGATGGCCAACAGTGTTCCAATAGTGTATTCACCTTTCCACTTCATGGCACAATCTATCACCATTCAATAGGAGCTACTTTTCTCATTTATTTTTGTTTTCATTTTGGAGGGAAGAGGCTCTTATTCGGACAAATTTAGATGCAAGATTAAATTTTTATGGCTTCACAACCCATGATGAGAATGCCCTTGAAGACAATTCTTTCAGCAGAACCTTCATAACAAGGCTCCTTGCAAAAGAATACTCAGAAAGACTTCAAAATATAAACATGCAACCTTATTTGAGAAATTTTTTGATGATGGGCTCACACTCACAATCATTCTTCATATTCCAACCCCTGTTGAGCACATAGACTCATTACATGCTAGGAGCATTGCCTCAAAACTCATTCTTCAATACCTCAAGCATAATATTAGTACAACATGGAAATAATTCCAGCCCTATTATGACAAAAGATATAATCTAATTTTCTAAGCTCCAATATTGTGTGTGATGGAAATTTATCTACTGCTACACTTTCTTCAAATCTAAATCAAAATCTAATTCGTCTCCATATAGTAGCAACCAATCCCTATAACTGTACCCATAAATAAACTCTCACCCATATTCATGACTAAATTTCTCTTAAATAGGTCATAAATCCAGCGGTTATATATACTTCTATCTTCAATTAGCCAAAAGAAAATCACCAAAGAAAGAAACCCTACAAAAATCAAACAGTTATACAATTTTCCCTTACAATGCACACAAGATCTAAAGCGATTACAATAGTCAATTAGAAATTGAAGCAACATCTTTTGACTCATGATCGAGATCGAGTGACTGAATTTACCACATGACGGCACATAGGCCCTTGCCAGTGACAGTATGCCACCTCTTGGGCTGGTGCAATGTTACGCCTTTGTACGTTACGCCATGGCCGTGTCCTCCTCCCATACTCCTCTTCGCCTGATTTCACTTCAGAATTTGTTGAGTTGGAATCGAAAGGTCTACGGCGATTTGGGCAAAAGGGAGAAAAATGAGAGGTCGAAATGTGAATTCTAGCCCTTCAGGTTTGGGAAAATCTCAAAGATTCCCTCAACTATTGAGTTTTTCATTTTAATCCTTTTATTTTTTATTTTTCAACAAGAATACATACATAGATAGCGCAAGTAAGAGTAATAAAGTGAATTTACTATTTGTCTGGATCTAAGCCTTTGAACCAAAAATCAATATCCATTTATTTATCATTAATTTCTATTTATTTATAATTGGAGGCTAAATAATTTATATGAATGGTGCCAATTTCCATACGTTCGACCTGCTATGGGGTGAAACATAGATATTATGTTCGATCGATTGTGATCAAAACACTTTGAAATTTATTTTAAAATTGAAGAAATTGTGGCTATCATCTTTAAACGTTTACATTTTTAGTAGCGCTATTCCCAATCTATTTCTCGAAATCTTTGAATTCGAAATAAGAATGAGTTCTTGGTACTAATTAAAATTTTAGTAGAATGTGTTAGATTAAACAAGGGGTAACGACGTCTATAACATTTATTAGAGTGAAGTACACTGCTATTAACTAAGCATATATTTGACTCATGTTTATAAATTATTTATAAACACTTAAATCACATTTTTATTCACACATTTCGAGAAATACATAAATACCATCCACTTATCTCTACTTAATTTTATTTATTTACAATTTAAACAATTTATAAACACTTTCCGTGCCTATTTTAAGATCACTAGATGTTACAATGATGACTTTCATTTTTAAAATTTACGTAAGCCTTATCATTCAATATACAAACATGAATTTCTCAATTTACCTTTTTGTCTGTATAATATAATTTAAAACATAGTTTCTCGAGATATTTATTCTTATTTTTAGTTTAGATAAAAGAATTCTGTAGCTAAAAGAGAACTAATCTTTTTCTTCTTTGTGCACAAACTGATTTCACATCAATAATTTTTGTATCTAAATACATTTTTATTGTAAAAAATAAAACAAAATAAAAAAGTAAAATAAAATAAAATATATTTTTATTTTTTATCTTTCCTATTGTTTTTATATTTAAGAATGAAAAATAAAATAAAAAATATGTATAAATTACGAAAATCATTTGTTCATTAAGTTCTTTTTCATCATATTGAGCCCCTGTTCGGTGTGAATTAAAATTAATTTTTTAGTAGATTTTGAAATGTGTGATTAAAAAGTTGTGGGATTCAAAAAATATGTGGTTATTAGTGATTGTTTGATTTTAATTTAAATTAAAATATGATTTAAATCGGAGGCTTACTAAATTATTTGAAGATACAATTTTAGGCCCATCTATTAATTATTTGTAAACAAATAATTTGTTTTTAATCTTAATTGAGAAATATATAGTAATTTAAAAATATAAAAGTTACTCTAAATTATGCCCTTGTTTGGGCTCCATTTTACCAATAAAATACATTTTGAAATAGTAAAAAGTTGGAGAATATGTGATTGAAAAAAATTAAAAATTTTGAATGTGTGATTGAAAATAAATATTGAAAAAATAAATATTAAAAATAATGGGACTCAAACAAGGGCCAATTGCTTTATTCATCGATAGGGAAGAATTTTAGTTGGGCTTTTAACATTCTTTAGTTGGACAAAATTGAAAAACGGCTCATGAAGATCGGGGCATTTTAAAAGGGGAAGATTTCATAACTAAGAGAATTTGGTCACATATTATTAATTGGTTACAAATCACAATTTTTATATGTCACAAATTATTTTACGGTCACAATTCAAAAAATTTATAAGTCACAATTTGTTTATCGATCACAAATCAAAAAAATTTACGTCACAATTTATTCATCAGTCATAATCTATTAAATTAATAATCACATATTATTTATTGGTCACATATTGTTTATTGGTCACACACCAACCAATTTATTGGTCACAATCAACCAAATCATTTGTGACCACCACCAACGCTTGTGACTACCAACCCCACACCGTTGCAACTTCCTAAACCACTATCGCCAGAACCACCAACACCACCTCCCGGCAACAAAATCATCGTCTCGAATACCGTAGCCAACATCACCACCAACACCGTACAGATCCACCGCACCACCAATAGCATACCACCACCACCACCTTCTCTATCTCTATTTACACCACACCCATCCACCACCTCACCACAGATCCACCGCCACGCCTACACCACAACGCTTACACCGCACAGATCCACCGCCATGCTTACACGGCACAGATCCACCACCGCTTCACCCAT
>CAIGRB010075531.1:3727-26228 GCA_903798255.1 Fraxinus quadrangulata
AACACGAGTCTGGAGCGCCACGATCCATTCGATCCACGATAATCGATTAGAGGAACTCATTTAAGTTGTAGGATGGACATGCCGCTTACAACGTAGGGGAGATATGCTCAATACTTATACTTTCAAACGAATTTAAATCAAGACTTGTGATTTCACCTTTTGATACCATATATTCTATATAAATATTTCCTTTAGTTGTCACACAATCAACATTTTCGATATTCTTAAGTTAGATGGTCCATATGTGTCGTCTTGTTTTCAAGATTCCCTAGATAACTACATGTCCATTTGCCTTCTTCAATCTTTTTAAACTCGACAAAATAGCATATATATACCCATATCATTTTTACAGAATTCATAGCTGCAAATAAAATAAAAAAGTTAAATAATTTACTCAAGTATATATCAAAGTAATATAAAAATAGCTATCATATTTAAATTATCAAAGTAATTACATTGTATTATCAAGAATGAACAAACCATAACTGATAATGTTTGTATTGCTATTTTACATGGAAGATAACGATTGTAATGTCGTTCTACACTACGTAAAACGGATGGAGTGTCGTTCTGTACTACAATTTGTCCAATAGTTGAGAACAATACAAAAATACACCAACTGTAAAAATAAATCAGCTAAAATATCATTTATATATTCAACAATAAAAAGACCAATGTACATGAAATTTTCAAAAATACATTTATTTTTTCTTCAAATATTATAGATATTTCAATATAGATAATGTAGAAACCAAAATTCTTGTTCAAAAGTTCGAAATGTTGAAGAAGATAGGTGAGGAATATAATGAATAACAAAAATTTGGGAGCAGCAAGCACGGCAGATGAAGATTATGTTGATATATTGGAGATGAATTGGAGAATTTAATTGGATTGAAAGTGTATTTGAATTTTTTTCATGATAGGGATATTTTAGACCATTTTTGACCTTTTCTTTATTGTATTTTTTTATGAGGTCTTTTAACTTATAAACATTGAGAATAAGCTTTTTTTCCGACTACATTATTTGACTATGCCTTTTAACATAGAGTCCCTTTCTACAATATCTCAATAACATTTTTTTTCAAATTTTTTTTTTCTTTCTTTTTGCTTTTACTTGCGTGACTTTGTAATTTGGCGTATATTATTTCCTTTTATAACCTCCATAATAAGTTAATTGTAGTTCATAGACAAACAAATTTTCTCGTTATTTTCATTATTTGAATTTCATTTATCATTATTTTAAGTTTCTAACAAGAAAAAAAAAAACAAATTTCAATCTAAATTATGATCTCACACACTAATTCTCAAAAAATAGTATAGATTCCTAACATTCTCTTCAATTTTCTGAAGAGAACGAAAAAATTCAACGCCACATAAAACATAAAGATAAAGAAATCACTACATATTTTCACTCCTAAGGCGTGTTTGGAAGAGATTGAACCGTATAGTAAACAAACGCTAATTTTATATTATTTCTTAATACTACTCAATCTCATCCAATTCACCTTACTAAAATGTCATTACAAGAATCCTCTCTCGTTTTGTTGCAAGATCGTGAGTCATTATTAACGATATCACCCCGTAACTCTGATGACATGTATTGTAAGGTGGATTAAAAATTGTTGAACAGTATTTGAAAAGAAATAATGAGAAATTAAAATCTTTTCCATAGTAGTGTCGAGTAGAGCGTAATGAATGCTCTGGAAGTACGTGCTGGAACCTTGTGTCTTAAAGTCGATGGAAGCCAGAACCAAACACTGCCATCATTGAAGTAAAGTAACTTCAGCACAAGCATGCAAATATTCATGGGACAAGCATTTTCCTCATTCTAAACCTGTCAAAATAAAAATAAATTAAAATCTGACTTCAATTTATGAAAATAAATTGTAATCAATAATAGAAGACCTATTATGTGAAGTTACTTAGTTGGAATATGAAGCATGGATGCCAGTTCTTAAATGAGTGAAATGTAATGATTCTAATTGTGTGTCAAAACGCCAAATTAAGACTCAACTTGTAGACTAATAATCACTTGGGCCCTTATTACAAGTCGATTTTAAGGATAAGTTCTAATTAATGTGATTGTAACAGCTAACTACAATGCCAAATTAAATGGCCTAGATTATTTTGCTGACGAAAATTTTAAGGGAGTCATAAGTACGTATCTCGGGAGGTCCTAGACAATCATATTGTAAGTTAGATCTAGTAAAGAACAATGTCGAAAGCGGCTATAATTCGATCATATCAACGAAAAGCACTAACACCTGTATCTACGTGGAAACCCAAACACGCAAGACAAGTAATGAGAAACGACATGAAAAAATGGCTATAAACTGGCAAGACAAATTATGCTAAAACCATGTCTCATTTACATTTCTCCTAATGCTTTTTCTTTCAACAGACAAATTGCTCGATTCATGAAACATCAGGAGCAAATTAAAGTTTCAGATACTTTTGAAAGAAATCGAAGTTGATGCTCTTAATGATGGAATAACATGCAAGCTTTATTTGTCACTAAATCTGGGAGGAAAAACTTTTCGTGTTTTGGTTTTTGCTTTCAGTGGTGATGACAATACGTTGAAAAACACATAAGCTGAAATAGAAAAACTGCAGAAGTCATATAATAGAGAGGAGAAAAAGAATAATACCTCGTTTTTATGTCTTTCCCGTTACACCATCAAGTTTCTCCGCTGCATTGTCCTCAACTTTGATCGAGGAGCTAATCGCTGAGTCTTCCACTTCTTGTTCAATGGGAAGCAACAAGTCAGAATCAGTTCTTCCACTCCTATCCCTCTGTTTCATACTATCCTCAATTTCATCACATTCAAGATTACGTAAAATCTCTGGTAGTGAAAGGCCATTCTCCTCCCCAAAATTGACTTCCATTTCAATATCGATTTTTTCCATTGAACTACTGATACTTCCAATGGATTTATGATGAGCGAGTTCCATATCATCTTCATGAATATATGCTCGGAAATCATTCAATGACGGTGGGATTTTAGAGAAAAAGACTTCTTTGATGTTATTGATCAATCCTTTGTTATACGGATTCTCCTTCATATCATATCGGTACCTGAAGTTCTCATATGTAGTCTGCACAAGAACTAGAATTAAATGTTTATACAATGCATAAATTGAGTATCAATTGCCAGAATGTCGAGAATTATTGGCATCATTTGAAGCTAGATATAGAAACTTTCAAATAACTTGTTCATATACATTTGAAAGGACGATTACCTGGTTTGTGCTAATCAGATAGAAGTGGAAAACAGTAAGGCCTCCAACAAACCAAAACGCAATGAAGCAGTACACAATGAGAATATCTGATAAAATATCAGTTGAAATGGCGTGCCACACGCTTCTTTTTCGTTGAACAATGTCGATCCAAGAAACCACAAATACATATAAGCATAAGATCGTCGACGTTGATATAAACATGTAGAAGAACCGATAATTACGCTGCAATCATACCACAAAACGGGCCCTTGTTAATTAAGGGAAAATGCAGTACAATACAAGAACTGGGAGTTAAAACGGAAAAAAATGTCCACTACTTAAAATAACTCTAAAATAGGATCTTCAACAAGTTAAATTTCCAATAATATTGATTTTTAAACAATTACATAATATATATTTAAAAGAAAAAATGGCCACGATAGGATCGACTATTTATCTTCAAACGAAGCTGAATGTCTACATTGGTCAGTGCATGTTAGAATACTTACCAAACCAATGCATTGACCGACCCATGGACAGTGGTGATCAAATCTCTGGACACAGTTGTTGCAGATGGAACAATGAGATGTACGAGGAGGACGATAAAGCAAACATGTGTCACAGAATTTCACTTTAACTGTGTAACCATTCACCAGCGCATCTTTTGTTCGGGGAAGTTTCAAATGAGGGGTTCTACCATTAACCCACTCCATTGAAGGGGTGTTTAGATCAAATGTTTCATCAGCTTCTGGAGGTATTTTATTCCTAGGGATGATTCCGGGATCTCTGCTGGATGTAAGGAAGAGAAAGAACATGTCCTGCAACAAATCACATTGACAGTAGCTGGCTATCAACCAAAGTTGTAGCAAATATTTAACTTATAAAAAATAACTGCAGGATTTAAAGAATAATAACAATATAATAATTTCTTTCTCCCGCTATGCTCCCATAAGTTAAAAAGTTATAAGAAAAGAAAACTAAAACAACAAAAGAAAACGCAGCCCTGTGAATAACAACTACAAAGCAGTCAAATGAATTGACTGCCTGAGTTGAATACTCTGTAGAACTTAATTACACATATCAAGAGTATTATAGAAAATGATGTTAGATAAATCCATATGTCAGAAAAGATATCAAATAGCAGCAGCAATAGGATATCAAATAGCAGCAGCAATAGGACTCTCAATCATCATCATATTTGTCTATTTGACTCGTCTTTTCTAAATTCTTCCCTCAATCATTGTTCCGCACATGTAGAAACTCATATTTATCGGTTGAAATGGAATATAAATACCCACTGCTTGAAGTTTGGATGCGTAAACGATTGCTTAAGAAAATATGGAAAAACAACTTATGTGAAAATTTACTTACCAAAACAGTTAGTGCTGTTCCCACGAAAAATAGAGAATACCAAGGAGTGGCATTTTCATTTTCTTTGATCCTGAGTTTGATGATATACAAGATTTTTATACAAAAGGCAATTGCTGGGCCTGCTATTAGGAATGTGGATAAAAACAAAGATGCTGCTTCGGGACCAAAGATCAATCTTCCTCCACATAAGAACTTCTGGAATATTCAAAGGACAAAAATGAAAGAATATAAATCTAAACGCGTGATTGCTCTGCAAATTATAGGATCAAAATTCATTTACTGCTATTCCAATATACATTAATGCACTATCTTGAATCAAGAAAAAGTTGCCTACCATAACAATCAACTAAGCAGCAATATGTGCTTATATAGAACAGTGAATTACACCCCTCAACAAAATGGAACAGCAGAGAGGATGAACAGAACCTTATTGAATAAGGTCAGATGCATGTTGCTAAGTTCAGGTCTTCCCGAACTTTTTGGGGAGAAGCTTTTGAAAGGGATACTTTTTCAATAAATAGGAGTCCATCCAAAACCATAGGTTTTAAAACCCGTGAACATACGTGGAGTGGGAAACCAGTTGACTCCTCTATTCTTTAAGTGTTTGGATGTGCTGCAGATGCACACCAAAACATAGGAAAGCTTGAACTTAGATTTATTAAGTGTGTATTTCTAGTATATGCTGAAGGTACCAAGGGTTATAGGCTATGTGTGAAAGATGAGAGGGGGTTTTAAGTCATAATTAAAAGGAGTGTCGTTTTTTATGAAGAATTGATGCCTTGTTTGTAAAAATCTTATTCTGACTCTAATAAAGGAGAGAAGTTAAAGTCAATTGAGTTTGAAGTTGAGAGGTATTGTCTAAAACAAGCCCCAAGACAATGGTATAAGAGATTTGACTTTTATATTCAGGGCATTGGTTTTAAGAAGAGTAATCTTGATGCTTGCTTGTCTCATAAAAGATCTGGAGGTGAAAATTATTCTATCTCTTACTTTATGTGGATTATATGCTTCTAGCATGTCATGATAAAAGAGAATTACAGATTATAAAGTAAAAACTCAAATCATAATTTGAAATAAAAGATTTAGGGCAGGCAAAGAGGATTTTGGGTACAGGTAAAGTTAATAATACTCTATTTTTTAATCAAAATAATTATATCATAAAAATACTTAGTTCGTGTTTGAGCCCCATTCTTTTGGAAAAAATGCATTTTAGAATAGTATTTTGAAGGATAATGTGTAGTTAAAAAATAAGAAAAAGTTTTTAGTTTGCGTGTAATATTATTTTATTGAAAAATGTGTCATTGAAAATAAGAGAGAGAGAAATGTATTTTGAAAATAATGGGATCAAACAAAGGCTTAAGAAATTCTCTATCATTAGGAAGCCATTATAAACTATCAAATGAACAATCACTTAAATCACAAGATGAGTTTGATGATGTAGTTAAAATTCCTTGTGCAAAAGCAGATATTTTGAGATGATATGAAGTGGTTACATAAATACTTGAACGGAACTCAATATTTAGGCTTAAAGTTTATTCAGTGTAAAGAGGGGTAATTTAGAGAGAGATACAGATTCAGACTGCATGTGAGGTGGATAAAAGGAGATCACCTTCAGCTTACACATTTACCTTGTATAATCGTTGTGAAAGCTGGAAGTCACAGCTCCAATAGATAGTTGCTCAGTCCTCTATTGAGGCAGAGTATATTGCTGCATGTAATACAGCTAAAGAGGATCCATGACTAAGGGGTTTGTTAAATGAATTTGGTTTCAATATATCCCCATAGACATGGGAACAAAAGTTCTTCCTGTTAACAAGTTTGGAGATTGTCCAACTTTTAAATATAAACTCTGTTTAATTTTTCCTTGTTTTCATTTTGCAGGTACATTTAGTGGAGCACATGAAATCAAAGTTGATGGTATTGTTCAAAATCAATATTGGTGTAGCCAAATATTGTAGCAAGGTGGAGAATGTGGAAGTTGCTACTTCATTTGTGCAACTTAAAAGAGAAAACGTGTTTATCGAAGATGCAACTTTGTGAAATAGTAACTTTACTTGAGATGGTGAAACGTGGAGAGGTAGTGGCCATTGGACTAAGGAACCGCTTGGACGCCTGCATACCAGATTTAGGTTGCTTCTTTTCACATCTCTAGCTCTCTCTCTCTCGACAAACAGATTGATATACCTTCCTCTCTCTAAATCTTCTTCTTCGTTTGATTCTTCATTATTGGGAATTCATTGATGATTTTTCTGATCTATTGCAACATAGAGGAAGATAGGTTTGTGCAGAGGCTGATGAACGGTAACTCGAGGGTTCACATTTGTGGGTGTTCTTTGATCTCTTTGTATAGACACTTGGAATGTTGCAACTTTTGGCATATGCCTAGTGATTTGAGCATATATCCCTTTAGCGGATAGCTCAACGGTGAATAGTGTTTAGAGCACGTAAATATCCAGTTTTTCATGGCAAAAAATTCTGTGTTTTTTCTTGTGATTGAAATTTGAATTGATACTACTAGAAACGGCCCTACAGATGAAGGCAAGGCAAAATGAAGGATCACAAAAGCAGAGTTAAATACAAGTCAATTTAATTTAGTATTCCGCAAACTTTGATTATAATCTTCAAAACATAAAAAATGTAAAACCTCGAATCATATGTAGTTTTCAAACACATAATCTTAGTTTAATTCTAAACGAAATTTCTATTATATCTATAATATAAATGCAACCGGCAATCAACAAAAGTAATAAGAATCAAGAAATGCCCAACATAAGAAAAAAGAATCAAGAAATCCCCATCAAAAGTAATAAGAATCAAGACATGCACATCTCATCCACAATAACAATCAAACCATAAAAGGACATAAGAATCAAGAAATGCCCATCTCATAAAAAATAAGCAATCAATCAAAAGAAGGAAATAAAACAAAGACTTACATTGCTTCCTTTCCAAACTTGATAAACCCTCCTGGGATTCGATTTTTCCTGGTCCATATAGATTTTTGGTGGTAAAAAAATAAGGCCCAAAAAACCCAAATAATAAAAACCTATTTCAAATCGCAGAAACTCCTTTTTCTCCTTCTCCTTTTGGGTTCTTCACAAAAGGATACGTGAGAAAAAGGAATTGAAATTCTAAAAATTCGTCCCTTTTCAAGATTTCTATTCCAAAACCATGCATGGTAGTTTATACATAAAGGTTTGAATTTCAAGAAACGGGGGAAAACGTGTTTTCTTGAGAGAGAAAAGGCAGAGAGCAAGAGAGAAGGAAGAAGGTTAATGGTGTAATCAAGAACCAGCTGCCCTTTTGCTCTCTCTTTCTTTACGAAAACGGATTGTCCCAGGAACAATATTGGTTCTTTTTTTCTCTCTATTCTTCAAATGCTGTTTCTGTTTGTTAATTTATATGTTTGTTTATTTATCTTTCTTTCTGTCTGATCAATTTTATAGGGAAAATTACCCATTTAATCCCAACCTATTGTCTCAAATAGCAAGTTAGTCATTCTTTCATTAGAGTTGGACATTCAGTATTCGTTCTATGAAACTGTCCAATCCCCTACTTGGTTTAACTATAAAAAATTGATAAAAATCTAAATTAATAATTAATTTTAATCACACATTTTATTAATTTTTATCAAAATCTATTAAATATCTGATTTTTTGTTAAAATAAACACGGGTCAAATGTTCGTTTACTCCTCAAGAGAGAGTCTCATGAAATTATAGTTTCTTCAACCAATCCTCGACCTTCATGGAATCACCTCGCTTCAATCAATCCCCAACAAAGGAAATTATCCAAATGTTCGTTAACTCGTCATGAAACTTTCAATGAATCGTCCATCACTTCAAATTGACGAAATCGGCCCAGGTAGAAAATTAAAATTTAGAGCATGTTTGTTTGTGAACCAATCTATTGGCTTAAAAAGAATCTCCAAGCCCACTTGATGATTTAATAAAGTTTTGAACATTTTTCTTAACTGGAAACCCATTGTTTGCGCTCAAGTTCCTCCATTTTAAAGATTGAAGACTAAATTGTTATTATTGCATAGATTGGGGACATGTTGGAATTTGTCCACAGTTGAGTTTCTGTTAGTTTCTCTCTCTAAGTTGTCAACTAACTACCTCTTTCTCTCTCTTTCTGGCAAATTTAGCTGCCGGGGCGGATCTACGGATATTACAACATTTGGATCTCATTTTCTTGATTTGGAAAGAAAAAATAAATATTTGCAATATGACCCTATTTTATTCCGAAATTATTATGTTGAACTTTAACAACTGAGCAAGTTTTTTATTTTTCTTCTTTTTTTTGTAGAAGAGATTTCTAATGGAGTTATCCAAATTAGTTTTCTCTAAAAATGTTTATAATCAGACAAAATACTTTCAAAAAATTGTTCAAATATTTTTAAAAGCAGGCAGCTTCGTAATCTCAATAACAATTTTTTACTATTCAAATGCTCTAATAATCATCCGTTGTAGTTGCAAAATCAATTCGTAAATCCAACGACGAAAATTGTGTACATCTATGCTAATGTCGTGAGTAACATCTTGGATTGATGTCTAGAAATTTAAAGCGGGACGTGTTTTACGAGGATTTTCTAACAATTTGGATGGTTTCATTATTAGGGAATCATGTTACGGATCGCAAAGTAATTACTTGAGATTTAGCATGGCATGAGAATGTCATGACACTAAGTGGGAAAATGAAGTAGACATATGGTTAATTCGATTTAAACTTCAGCAATACATGGCGATAAGGGCGTCGCCTAATTTGGTGGGGAAATGACTGATGTCCATGGTCGCAGCGTCATGTCCAGGTTGTGGCTAAGAAAATCGAGTGTGCATGTAGGCACTGCGACCCAACAGCGACACAGGCAGACATCGCAATAGCACATAGGATGCAGTCAGAACATGGCATGACACAAACCGCAATCACAACATGACATAGGCAGCACAGCAAGACACGAGCTGTAGGCATGGACAATTTTCCCAACAATGCAGTGTGGTTTTCCAAGGCAGAATACTGTCATTCCAACTGGAGAAAACCATGTGCTACAACTAGATATTTTGGGGATGCAAGTGGACCACTTGTGCCACTTGTAAGTTAATGCCAATGAGGAAGGAAAGACAAAATTGGCCACTATGAAAGTGACATGTCCACTTGCATATGGGTTATAGATACATGCCACTTGCAATGAGACAAATTTCAACTTTGCTTCCTTATGATTTTAGGAGGTTTGAGGCAACTTGCATCCAATGAGGACCCTTGGACGAAGATTGATCTTGTCCATTGATTCCAAGGCAATTTACATGGGTTTTACCTATAAATAGAGATGTAGTCTCATTTATAATTTAATTCATTGGTGTGAAGTTTTATATACAAAGAGAGTTTTTCACAAACTTACTTGTTTTCTATATTTTCCTTATTTCCAAATCCTCTACTCAAAGTGATAGTAATTTAGCCTAATTGGTTAAATTATTTGTGAGCGTTGAAAGGCTGACTTAACGTTTTCTCGTGAGGGATGAGAATTGTGAACGTTAAGGCTGTACGGTTTCTAGTTGTTCGAGTGTAACAAAATTAGGCCCGTGACAGGTGGTATCAGAGCCTCGTTGGTAGGCTGTTATCATGGTGGATTCTCAACAAACTGTTGAGATTGAGGAAAAGGGTCGTGGTGTTGCCCAAATTGAAGCAAAGAAGACACAGAGCAAAAGTAAAACTCGGGAAGCAATTACCATGAAGGGTAAAGTTGACCAAATCATCGCAAATTTGGATGATCGGGTCGAATCTCTTGAAAACTCCATTGAGGCATTGGAGGAACACTCCATTGGAAAGTTAGAACCTCTCCAATCTAATGTCCAAGAGGTGATGGACGTCTAGACATCGTTGGAAAATGATGTCCAAACGGTGAAGGATGATGTCCGGGCTGTGGTAGTTGGACAAGCCGCAATGAAAGAAGATTTTGGTATACTCCAAGCCAAAGTCTTAGATGTCGTTTCCGCTATACAAGACCAAGTCAACCAAATGGTCATGATGACAGAAATAATAAGCAAGGATACCACTAGTACAAGCGGAGGTGCCGCTACTAGTATTGTTGTCCAGAGGATCGAGTACCCGAAGCCTAAAAATTATAATAGGCGACGGGATGCCCAGGACGTGGAAAACTTTCTATGGCAAATGGAAGTTTACTTCGAGGGTGTAAATCTCGTTGAAGAAGCCATGAAGGTGCGGACCGCTTCAATGTATTTCTCGGATGTGGCGACATCGTTAGCATAGCGAAATTGCAAGAGAAGCTTGCAAAATTGACACATGGGACGAGTTCAAAAGGGAGCTAAAAAGGCAATTTTACCCAAAGAATGTCTTCTATGAAGCTCGCAAAAAGTTGAGGATGTTGAAACATACGGGAACAATTCGTGACTATGTTAAAGAGTTCACGACTCTTATGCTTCAAATCCTAAGCATGCTGGAGGATGACTTGCTATTCTGTTTCCTAGACGGATATGCTAGTTGGGTGCGACGTGAGTTACAATGTCGCGGAGTCAAAACCGTAGACGAAGCTATTATGGTAGCTGAATCCTTGACCGAGTTTGAGGAAAGTGTCGAGTTAGAAGTTAAAACCATCAAACCCGCTAAAGGGAATTTTGGTGAATATGGTGAAGACTCCAGTAAGGCCACGGAATGGGGTAAGTCGAAATGGAGGCAAAATTCTAAATCTGATCATAGACCCGACGGCAACACCCAAACTTCTTGGAAGAAAGAATATGATGAAAGAAAGATGGATAATTTTACACCTCGTAATTATTTTGTTTGTAAATAACCACATCTCATGAGGGATTGTCCTAAATGAGGATCATTGGCATCCATCTCGGTGCGCTAACCAGAGGTCGTAGATAACAAAGATGAGGATGAAGTTCAGATAAATTCATTCCAGTTGTTTAATGCTATGAGTGCCGAAACCATTTCCGTAGGAACGAAAACACAACAACTTTCGGGGATAAAGTTAGTCCTTAATGATGATAAGGATGTGATACCCGTGGAGTTAGCGGAAGAACTACCGATGAAGGAAATAGATAAATCATTGTCAAAAGATTCAGAAAATGGGAACTTTGATGTTCAAATATTCGACAAGCGTGGGGACGCTACAACCAGAGGAGTTGTCCATCTGAGGAACCAAAGTAGTAGCACTGAGGGTGAAGGTTGGTGTTGAACGTGGCATGTAAGAGGTTACAACGGGAAGAGGTGCATGGGGCATTGTAGACACCCGTCTATCGAGGGGATGGTGCAGCAAGTAAGGAGAACATTCAAGCCCATTGACGGGGAGGACAATGCAAAGCTTAAGTCGTATGAGGATGTGTCGAGCACGTTCCGCTACGAGGACTTTAGCAGATTAAGTGGGGGAGAGTGTTACCGATCGCAAGGTAATGACTTGAGATTTAGCATAGCACGAGAATGTCATGGCATTAAGTGGAAAAATGAAGTAGACATATGGTTAATTCGGTCTAAACTTCAGCGGTACATGGCGATGAGGGCATCGCCTAATTTGGTAGGGAAATGACTGGTGTCCATTGTCGCAGCGCCATGTCCGGATTGTGGCTAGAAAATTCGGTATGCATGCAGGCACTGTGATCTAGCAGCGACACAGGCAGATTGTGGCAGCACACAGGACGCAGTCAGGATATGGCAGGATACAGACTGCAGTCATAGCATAACACAGGCAGCACAACAAGAAACGGCCTGCAAGCATGGACAGTTTTCCCAGCAATGCAGTGTGGTTTTCCAAGGCAGAATACTGTCATTCAAGCAAGAGAAAACCATGTGCTATAGCTAGATATTTTGGGGATGCAAGTGAACCACTTATGCCACTTGCAAGTTAATGTCAATGATGAAGCAAAGTCAAAATTGACCGCTATGAAAGTGACATGTCCATTTGCATATGAGTTGTAAAGACATGCCACTTGCAATGAAGCAAATTTCAACTTTGCTTTCTTATGGTCCTAAGATGTTTAAAACAACTTGCATCCAATAAGGACCATTGGATGAAAATTAATCTGGGATATTGATTCCAAGGCAACTTACATGGGTTTTGCCTATAAATAGAGATGTAATCTCATTTGTAATTTAATTCATCGGTGTAAAATTTTATTTACAAAGAGAATTTTTCCCAAACTTACTTGTTTTCCATATTTTCCTTACTTCCAAATCTTCTACTCAAAGTGATAGTAATTTAACCTAGTTGATTAAATTATTTGTGAGCGTTGAAAGACTAACTTAACGTTTTTTCGTGAGGGATGAGAATTGTAAACATTAACGTCGCACGATTTCTAGTTGTTCGAGTGTAACAAAATTAGGCCCGTGACAATCAGCTGTAATGAAGGGTCACAGACTAACTCGTTTTCAATCAGATGCCCCCTATTGTCTTGCTAAATATGCATTTTGTTTCTAGTTGGTAAACGTGCAGGCACAGTACTTCTCTTTTGTTTTAGAATGGAAAATGATAAATTTTCGTATTTTTCTTTTTCTAAAATCCTTCCGTGTTTTATTTGAATTACTTGATTAAGGTCAATTCGAAAAATTGCAAAATAAGAAGGAACAAAAATATACTTTTCCCAAAATTAGAAAGTTTGATCCAATAAAATGAAAGTGACATGTCCACTTGCATATGGGTTACAGATACATGCCACTTGCAATGAGACAAATTTCAACTTTACTTCCTTATGATTTTAGGAGGTTTGAGGCAACTTGCATCCAATGAGGACCCTTGGACGAAGATTGATCTTGGCAATTGATTCCAAGGCAATTTACATGGATTTTGCCTATAAATAGAGATGTAGTCTCATTTATAATTTAATTCATTGGTGTGAAGTTTTATATACAAAGAGAGTTTTTCCCAAACTTGTTTTCTATATTTTCCTTACTTCCAAATCATCTACTCAAAGTGATAGTAATTTAGCCTAATTGGTTAAATTATTTGTAAGCGTTGAAAGGCTGACTTAACGTTTTCTCGTGAGGGATGAGAATTGTGAACGTTAAAGTCGTACGGTTTCTAGTTGTTCGAGTGTAACAAAATTAGGCCCGTGACAATCAGCTGTAATGAAGGGTCACATACTAACTCGTTTTCAATCAGATGCCTCCTATTGTCTTGCTAAATATGCATTTTGTTTCTAGTTGGTAAACGTGCAGGCACAGCACTTCTCTTTTGTTTTAGAATGGAAAATGATAAATTTTCGTATTTTTCTTTTTCTAAAATCCTTCCGTGTTTTATTTGAATTACTTGATTAAGGTCAATTCGAAAAATTGCAAAATAAGAAGGAACAAAAATATACTTTTCCCAAAATTAGAAAGTTTGATCCAATAAAATGAAAGAGACGTTTAATAAAATTTATGAATTATTATTTAACGTACCAAATATTTTATTATTATTATTTTGTCTTTGGTTGAAATAAGAAAAGCCAGTTTTGGTAGCTTTAACGTGTTTTGCTTTGCTTATCTACTTGTATGAAAAAATATTTGCAATTATTTTAAATTAAAGGTGTGATGATGTGTTATGTTTTTTATTCTTGTTGTGTCCATTTGGCTTTGAATAGTAATTCGGACATANAAGTTTGATCCAATAAAATGAAAGAGACGTTTAATAAAATTTATGAATTATTATTTAACGTACCAAATATTTTATTATTATTATTTTGTCTTTGGTTGAAATAAGAAAAGCCAGTTTTGGTAGCTTTAACGTGTTTTGCTTTGCTTATCTACTTGTATGAAAAAATATTTGCAATTATTTTAAATTAAAGGTGTGATGATGTGTTATGTTTTTTATTCTTGTTGTGTCCATTTGGCTTTGAATAGTAATTCGGACATAAGCATCCTCATGTCAAAACAAATAGGAAAAAACCACTTGAACAATACTCTGGAACAGGGAGGTGCCACACAATCGCGCAGGCACCCCCCAACCCCTATGGGGGGATGCAACACAATCCCCTGGTTTTCTAGAGGATTGTTCAAGTGGCATGGTCCAAACAAATATTCTTATTCATGGCATATTACAATCATTTTGTGATATTAATATTTCCTCGTATCATAAGTTTGTTTTCATTTTTTCGTTTGATACATTTTACTTTTCTTACTGAGTATATATTTGGTTTCTTAATTTTTTTTTAATATGTCCATACTTAACGTGCCTTGTTATCTTAGTAGCAAATGTGAATTAATCATATTTAAGCTATTTAAATAATCTGCATGGAATAGCAAAAAAATAGGCGCACACTACAAGATAGTGTTCTAAAAGGTATAAATGTGACTATGTAGCAAGGTCAAGTATTTGAATTTTTACGAACCTAAGCGCACCTAGACAAAGCCTAACGGTGAAAAGGTGTAAAATGTAGCTTGACCACAAGGACAAGTTTTACGTCTAGACACATACCGCTTCAATAAAATTGAGATCTTTTTGAAAAAATGGGATCGATCAAGAGTTGTATATATAAACCCATGTCCCTCCATTTTGTTCTCTCCGCGAGGAAAAAAAACCTCACCGTAATACCCATTATAAAGAGAGAAATGTACTTAATATCAAGCTTCAGGCATCCAACGAAAAGTACTACCATAGAAGGGTTACTAGCACAAATCCCACATCTATCAAATTGATATGGTGAATAAGTTATGTACGATTTAACGTTAAAATTGATCCCACGACTGGGCAGACCGATCAACTCATAAACTGCGCAGCATATCTTTCTTCTTTATTCTCATCCTATCTCGTTCAATACAACGTTGTCAAAAGAACTCATATCTTTCTAATCAAAGCTATAAACAAAATATAACAATCAAGAATCAAACTTCAACGAGTTCCAAGCTAGTATTCTAAAACTTCATAAGATTACAGAAAACTTAGTTTCATTCCCAGTAGAAAAAATAACTTCAGTTGAATTACAAGCTTAAAAGTGAGTCCATTGCTACAGTGGAAAAAACATTCTGATTCATATGCATACCTACAACATAAGATGTTTACAGTCTAAGGCCAGCCCTTTCCTACCATCAACATCCGGTGAACTGAGTGAAAATGGAAGCAGCTTGGTAACGAAAAGCTAAAGCTTGATAGCTAATAATGTAGAACAAACACCTGAGAGGTACGAAACTACAATTTATTGCCGATAATATCATGCCTGAAGAGTTTGCAGAAGCATCTTTTATCAGTCTGCAGATTTATTGTAATTTCTACACTTGAAAGATACTGAAACGAGAAATATGCATGCTTATAATCGCCGGATGAAAAAATATCCTTTGGTCCAAGTTCCGCAGGGCTTGTTTGTTTAAAAGGAACTGAGATTTTCAAAATGAGGAATTATTTTAGCTCGTAAACTTTTGAAGAAAAATTGCATTTTATTTGATTGGAAATGTCTGGAAGTGTATATTATCTTTCCACAACAGTATTTTGCTCTCTGCTGAGTTAAATTCTCACACGATTTTAATAAAACTAAAAATCCAATGAAATAGAGTATCATAATTCTTGAACTCTCTTTCAAATTCTACTAGATAAACAGACTCTAGGCAACAATCAAGCATTTCTAGAAAGAAAGAAAAAAGAGAACAAAATGATCTAGATGGGAGCATGCAATCAATTAAGATAATTCAAAGATTAGAGAATTTATAAATCACTAACCTTCCCCAAGGACCTCAAGCACAATGATCTATTTTTCACCAGGTGTCATCAGTAGAAGTATCCTCTGCATTTCACAGATCCGCACAAGCACTTTTTTCTTCCAGAGTCTCCTTTCTCAGGTTGAACCATCCCATAATCAAACGTCAGCTCTTGCAAGGGAGGAATATGTCGGATTGCAAAGAAAGCAATATGGAGGTACGACTCATTAGTACTTTCACGTAAAATTGGCTTCCAGAACACATTTGGTGAGCAACTATGATTCATGAATCGAGCTCCATTGCCATTATTTTTTGCACTTATAACAAGGGGAAAGGGGACTTTTGTAGAACCATTAGAATCATCATGCAGAGCTTCCAAACACTCATAGGAACGAGTAGCATCAAAAAAGTAATTATCTCCCTTTTCATTCCCAAAATCACCTAATGTAGATGTATCAGTGGCATCACCTGCATACTCACAGATAAAACTTCCAGCACGAATGGGATCCCAAGATCTAAGTCCCCAGCCTCTGTCATTTGTCTTAAAGATCTCCAAACGGACTTTCAGACCAGCCTGAGACATTCGGTTCCGGCAGTTTGGAGGACATGCGCAAGCTTCTCCACATTCATATATTAAGGGTTTGTCAGTCAGAAGAACTCCAAGAGATGAATAAGGGAGATATCCCTCGTTTCTTTGACTACAAGGGCAGCTGGTATGACCTGGTTGACATCCACCAATGCATTGGCATCCCGAAAAAGACTTGGATGTAGAAAAAGGTTTGGAGTACTTGAGATTACGAATATATGTGAAATAAGCAGGTCCCTTTTCATCATCAACATCATTCACAAGAGTGACAGGCAGAGGCTCTGCTCCTGACGTTAAATCAGGAAGGATGACCCCACTCCTCGAAGCAGTTCCGTCCTTCCACTGCTGAATTGATTTCCACAATGCAAAAGATTCAGGTTGCCCAGGTACTCTAACCAACTTGTACTTAAAAACATTGCATCCAGAATTGTTTTTTTCTGCCCATGACTCCTGAATTTTGTACAGGCCATCGTAAAGATATATCTTCCCAGTTGAAGCGGCAATATCCTTTATACCTCGGATGACTCTCACCTCATTTGCACGATGCAAACTCTTTTCTAGAGCCAGATTTCCCCTTTCAAGTTTCTGATCAAACATTTGTTTATCTCTTCTCTGCACTCCACCCTGGCCACTGTAAATCAAGACATCCCCATCGTCTCCCAGATCATCATATCCTCCAGACGAAACAATGCTTACAGCCACAGGTTCTTCATCCACGGTAATTTTCATGTTCATATAATCTATTCCAGCCATACTTGGAGCATGTAATCCGACAATGCAAAGCTCCATCCTAAAGAAGAAAATATCACCAACTTCCACCCCAGGCACATGGCCAATCCTCTTTGTGTTATTTGCCCGAACACCTTTGGTCATCAAGAGTGAAGCGGCTTTCAGGTCTGGACGTCTAGTAATCCCTGGAGACTTATCCTTCACTTCTTCAAGTTGGGTAAGCCTTCTCCGTAACAAATCATACGCCAACAGGATGTTATCAACTATCTCCTTGTCACCATTAGCTCTTCTGACATCGTCAAAATTTTTAAGCTTAAAGGATGTTAAGAATTTATTAACTAGTGATTCAACATCAAAGCTATCTCCGTGCTCATCTCTGCTCTTACCCGCATTGCTCTTCCTTGGACGGCCCCTTCGCTTCCTAGTATTACTGTCATCCTCTGTGTCAGTTACATGCACACTAAATCCACTCACATGCTGGCCACTCTGGTTCTGAGAGTCATCATAATCATCATCCTCTACAACTACAGATTCTGATGTATGACCTCTGGAGCCCCTCCCAGACTGCCTAGTGCCCCCATTCGCTTGGGGCGTTGGTGTTCTAAATGAATTCAATGGAACAGGAGCTGGTATGGAATTACTAAAAGCATGATTCCTGGGCTGATTTGATACACCAGATGTGTTTGGGTTCATATTCTGTTGAGAATCATTTGGAATAAAAAAAGGGTAAAACGGATGGATCCCAGGTGGAAAAGGACCAGTAGGTGGAGTGCATACAAAGGGTGAGGGCTGGGGGGTCGTAACTGAAGACATTCCAGGAGGGTTTGGGAAAACTGGTACAAGACATCTCAATGGCCTCAAATCTAAAACCCTAGATTTATCAATTGACCCCAGCGAAGGATTCGAATTTGAACCTAAACCTTGCTCCATTTAACCACTACACAACAGTCTTACTAAAGATTCTGATCAACACAAAACCACAACTAAATTACCAAGCTCCCAGAACCCTCTACTCAATTCCCTTCCGTTTTTCTCCCACCGAGATGAAAGAACACGCTCTTCTCCAATAATATACTGTTATGTAAGAAACTAAAATCGCGTCATGCAGTTATACAAACCATAGCTGGACGTTAATGTTCGAACCTTTCACCACCCTTGCACAAATCTGCTACCTGTAGCGTGAAAAAGCATAAGATTGAAAAGTTAACTGACATAAAGAATCAAACTTTGGATGAAAAACAGTAAAGCCCTAAATTTTAGTTTAGGCCCTAAAAACCAATTTCAAAATTTTAGCAAGAAATGAAATGCAAAACGTGCAAGGAATCGATAAAAAAAATCCATTTTATATCAAATATGATATGAGAATAACGCAGTAAGATCTCGATAAGGTACTAAAATCCTTAAAACGGAAGAAGACCAAAAAAATTACATTTCTAATCGATACATAAAATGAATTGGACAATTAGCTTTGTACCTCAAATTCCATAGCACAGATCGCAGATTGATGCTAGAGAAAGAGAAGAAGAGACCTTTGATGGAGAAATACCTCTGAGGCTTGAATGAGTGTATATCAGAGAGATAAAGACAGGATGATTCCGGTGCTTGCTGAGTGCTGACATAGTAAGGCTGTAGCGTCGAGGAATTTCTTTAAAGGGACAAGCAAAATGGTTCCTTCTTTTAGTGTCCTTTTTTTTTTTTAATGTAATTGCTTTTTATAATTTAATAAAATAGTAAAGAATATTTCAATCGGATTTTTAATTTTATTAAATCAAATTTCCAATCAAACAATGAGTTATTTACATTGTAAAATACTCGAAAGCTTCCCATTGTAAGTAAATGAAATTTTGATTTATATAAAATCAATTAAGTCAGAACATTTAGATCGTGCTCAGCACAAATTCGACTTCGTGCAAGATATATAGTGACATAGCATGAAACTAGCATGTTTTCCTTCATGTAAGATTGACTGTTGTCATTGGACTATCACTTTCTCGAGTTACTTTTTCAAGTATAAATTTCATAATTTCAATAAAAGAAAAAAAATGCAAAATGATGATGAATTGGAGAGAATTTATAAATGATTTAATTTATAAATAGATAGAGATTAATGGTTGATAATTGAATATTACTTGTGGATCCATTAAAATGTATAGTTGAAAATGAAATTTGATAATTTATAAATCATTTCTATATTAACCAAATAGAAGTAAATTGTTAGAAGTGCAGGTATTTATACACAATTTTTCCAAATTTGTTAAGATGAGATGATATGCCCTTATTGAGTTGTTTTTGAAAACAAGATGAGATGTTGATTTGTTGAAGACCCTCAAATTTTGGTGGTGACATGGAATGAACTCCAAGCTTAAAAAGAATATTTTCAAACGACTCCATTGGTAGAGCTTTTATAAGGATATAAACAGCTTGCTTAGATGGAGTATCCCTTGAACATGTATTGCGTCATTGACAGCAATTTTACGAGTGAAGTGATAGTCAAGTATTATAGGTTTCCTGCGAGCATGAAACGTCGAATTATAGGAGATGTGAATAACAACAATGATTGATGTTTGACATAATGTAGATGATATTGAAGCCAAGTTATTTCAATTATTTATTTGATACTCGAGACATGCAATTAGAGCCAAGAAAAAATGCAATAGAATGTAATGCTCCATTGGGTAATTGGACAATCGGTCCAGTTTACATCACTATGGCAGTGGGAGTCGGAGAACTTTGAGATAGAATATCTAATACCGTGTATTGTTGTGTCTCTGACATAGCATAAAATTTTGAGGTGAAGGAAAAAGCTTTGCCCGTTCTTTCTATGGGGATTATGTTAAAAGTAATTGCGTCTGCCTTAGTCACGTCCGATAGGATCTGTTTCAGGGGCGGACCTACTTGAGGCCCAGTGGGGGCGAATCAATTTTCAGATTTCTCAATTTTTCTTCAGATTTTCAGATTTTTTTTGTTTTCTTTTTGTCCAAGTATTTTAAGGTTTTCAGATTTTTTTCCAAGATTTTTTGGTTTCGCCCCTACTAAACTTTATTCTTGGTTCCGCCCCTGATCTGTTTGATTATATTCATATTTCCTTCTAGGGTGAACTAGTTTCATTGCTTGATTCAAAGCATGCTGACTACTTTCTTCAATAGTACACATAGTAGCATCTATCAATAGTGTGATTTAATCGCACACATGTTCTCTCCCACTTCTGTTGGGAGCTTGACTAAAATGGATTTAAGTTCGGGTGAAAAAGAAGTTTAAGGATTTATTAAGCCCCCGCTTTCTGAAGATAAAATTAGATTTTTAACAGATTTTGATAAAAATTAATGAATATATGAGTAAAAAGTTGTGGATCCTATGAAATATGTTGTTAAAATTAATTGTTGACTTAGACTTAGATAAATTCAAGATTTTAATCCCTGCATTGGTCAATTGTTGTTGTTGTAGATAAATCGGTTTTAAGTTTTAAGAACTGGAACATCTCTAGGTTGTACTTCCTTCTCCTTGAAGGCTTGTTTGAACCCCATTTTTAAAGAAAATTGTATTTTTGAATAGCGACTTTTTTTAAAAATATGTGGTTCAAAATTTTTTAAAAAAATCAATTTACGTGTAAAATTATTTTATTAGGAAATGTGTGGTTGAAAATTAGTATTAAAAATATGAATTATTGAAAAAAGGGGGACCCAAGATGGACTGAATATATAATTGCATATTTGAAAATAAAAATTATGTTATCAAGTTAAATTAAAATACTAGATGGGAAAATTAACAAAATTGAGTCAAGTTGAATATTTTTGTAATTTTATAACTTTTTATTAATTTTTATATTTTTCCAACAATCAAAAGCCATATTCGACTAAAGATTAAACTATTTTACTCGTTGGTTAGCCAATAGCCCTCATGGGATATCCAGCCAACACTTAATCCTTCTCTTGCTAAATTAAATAATTAAGTAGTAAAGAATATAAATAAGATATAATAGAAATTAAAATTTATCGTAGTATAAAACGAAGGACAAAATAAGAAATAATTAAAATTGTCTATATTACATCAAATAAACAACCATTGACCCATTGGAGCATCATTTTTCACATCAAATTGGCATTTTTGCGCCATTTTGAAATTGGATTGGAGATACCCTTACGTTTCCTATTATTGTTGATTGCTTTTGCAAGCAAGTATAACAAGAGAATTTTTTTATCGTAGTAATGGAAATGATTTAATCCCTGCTTAGCTCCAATGTTTTAAATTCATTTTTAATCACACATTTTATGAAATTCATAACTTTTATCAAGTTTTTAATCGTACATTTTATCAATTTTTATCAAAATCTATTAAAAATCTAATTTTTCAGTAAATCAAATAAGAGCTTAATTTCATCTATATTTTCTAAATGATGTATTGTTTGACTATGTTTCAAAAAGTATTATTTGTGGTGTGTTTGAGCCACATTATTTTGGAAAAATATATTTTGAAATAGTAGATTGATAGAGAATGTGTAGTTAAAAAGGAAGAAAAAATTATTGATGTGATGAAAAATATTATTTTAATGTGTAGTTAAAAAAGAAGGAAAAGTTATTGATGTGAAGAAAAATATTATTTTATTGAAAAATGTGTGGTTGAAAATGAGTAGAAGAATAAGAATGAAAAAATAATGTGGATCAAACAGGAGCATACTTTTAAATTTACCTTTTTTCCTACATAAATAAAAGATGGAGTTTGGTGGTACTATTTATAAGCCAAGCCTAGCCGAGTCGAGCCAGTGACTTTATGGCTCGGCTCGGATTGGCTACTCCCTTTTTTTTTAAATGTTTGATTCAATAATTTAAGTTACAAATATTCGTTTTAAGCGATGTAAAAATTGTTGAACATGTTGAAGTGTGCCATGATAAATATATGAAAGATAAATTTTAAATATCAAAATAATTTTACATTAATTGTGAAACGTAAAGTCATGATTATTTATGTTTCTTTTCAA
>CAIGRB010075551.1:0-10771 GCA_903798255.1 Fraxinus quadrangulata
ATTGTACCGTGTCAAGTTTGAACCCTCTGCAATTCATATGTAATTAATTGCAAATGAGAAAGATCTTCACAAATTTTATGTAGTAGTTGTCTATGATACTCTTGTTTGCACCTTGTTTGCTCTGCAGGACTATGGGAATCTCTGAGTGATGAAATCATGAAACTCCTTTTTCTTTTTTGAAATTTTATTGCTCCATTTTTCCTAGTCTAATAGAGGCGATTAAGAGTTCATGGAAGCCATGAATCATTGTTTTTTTTTGGTACAAAATGCCCATTAGACGGCTTTGAGGCTGAGATCTCCGAACGTGAAAAGAATAGTCTGAAGGTTCTCTTTGGCAAGTTACTCTGTAATTTACTCTTCTTTAGAGTTTTGTTTTGTGCTGTTGATTGTGGCTCCAACATTTAAAAGTTGTGTTATTTTGAAGGGTGAAATGTTTACTGTTTGTTCTTGCTGTCCTTAAATGCATTCTCTCGATGACTTGATCAATAACCATGAATTATCATTTGTTGTCTTTCATGTTTTGACTTCTTTCTCTTTTTCAACTTCTCCCTGCAGGGTTACATGGACTGTATGCACCGTGTTTGCAATCTATATTCACGCGATAGGCGATTGTGGTATGCGATTGCAGAGATTTCAGTTTCCCTGCCTATAACTCCAAGCAAATATCTATTTTTTCTTTTTCGTGCGTGTTAGAAATCTTTCAGTTCTGGGTATGCCTCCTTCGCCCCTGCCCTCTCAAAGAGAGAGACAATTTACCAGGTTTATGGAGGAGATTCTTGAAGATGTTTCATGAGATATAGTGATTTGGTAGCCCCCAGAAGTCAAAATGAACATGTGTATTATTGGCTGCTGTTTCGTTATTTGTCATGGGTAACTTGAAGATCACATGACCTTTTCTGAATTTTGTTTGTTCTCGTCCATTGGCATGTTTACTACGTCAGACTCAAAACACGGTAGAGGGATTAATGATGTTAGTGTTATTTTGTGTCTTTGAAGTGTTGTCCAGAAGTGCGTACACGTTCTCAATATATTTAGATTATGCTAAAAAACAGAATACAAAAGATCACTTGGGTTTTATCCGTGCTTTCTTATTAGTGGTTGTGATGACCACACTATATTAAAAGACCTGTTTGATTTATTTAAAAATCATTTTTTAAAAATAAATTTTGATATAGTTAATGAAATGTGTGAGGGAAAACGAGATTGAGGAAAAATGAGATTTAGAAAATGGGGGTGGGTGAAGTACAGAAATTTTTCCCCTGCGATTCTTGGGTTTTTTTTTTTTTTGGCAACTTTAATATAAACTTGATAATTATTAGGCTAGAATATTAGGAAACATGCAAAATCTGGAAATGTTAGTGATGAGATGAGAGTACTGAATTTCAATATTCCGTGAATAAGGAACTCAGAAGGAATTACGGCAACTAAATAGATAATATGCCATTTGTAAAAAAAAAAAAAATGTGTTCTTTCTGCAGTTGGAAATGCAAACATTTACGAAAATGAGTGAACAAAAATTATATTAATCCCATCCAAAAAAAATAAATTAAATAAGATTAACCCTTCAAACCAAAACTCATCACATCAGAAGAAATCCCACAAGAGCCCCCAGTGCCACCAAAAAGCTCCCCTTCAAGTTTGCAGCATTGCTTGTGGGAGCAACCGCCGGACCCTCAACCTCCGCCGGAGAAGGCGATGGAGAAACTCCAATGAAGCGGCGGTGCTTCTCAGACATCACCACCACAATCACCTTCTGACCCTTCTCGCAGTGCCCCTCCGCTCCACTAACGAAGTAGTACGGCCCCGACCGCTCGAGCTTCACCTTCGTATTGCCATCGGTGTAAGTTTCAATTGGACTCGTTGTGTTACATGTAACGTAGTCTCCTCTGGCCACTTGCAGCACTGAATCCTTGGACCCATCAAATTTCCACACTGAAAAACAGCAGAAAAACTTTCACATAACAGAAGATTTCAATAAATTTTATTACTTAAAGTATATATACCTAAAGAATCGCCGACTTGGAATCGAGTTTTTTCTGCCCAGTGATTGAGAGAATCAGATTCAGAAGAAGGGACTTTCCACGCATCGGATTTGCCGCCGATCAAGTGGTCTCTGGCTTCTGAGAAGCTCAAGAAGATGATAAAGAGGACAAGTGAAAAACACAAGGACCTTGAAAAACTAGCCATATTGCAGACTTAGAGGGAGAGATGTTGCAGGGATGATAGTGGTGGGATGGTACTTGATAGTGGTGGTTACGTGGTATATGCTGCAGTATATATAGAGGAGGGTAAAAAACTAGCCGTTAGGGAGCAGTAATCAGCAGCAGCCATGGAGATTTTTCTGGAATTGCATTATTAATGTCGCTTTCCAACGGATATATATACACAACAATTTATATGCCCTACCGGCTTATACTTTAGATTGGGACCCAGCAATTTTTTTTTTTAATATTTCTTTTCTATTTTTTAAATACTTTTTTACTGTAAAGAAAGTGTCCCAATGTCGTACTTTTGTTAACAAAAAATGTGAGCGCCTTTTATGTGACTTCCACTTTTTACTCTTTTCTTCTTATCCTACTAAGAGTATAATAAAACTATTCCCCGTTTGATAGAAATGATAATTCAAATTTTAATTTAAGTTAAAATTCACAATTAATTTTAATTACACGTTTTATGAGATCCACAACTTTTCAATCGCACATGTCATCAACTTTTATCAAAATCTACTAAAAATCTTATTTTAATCTCCGTTAAATAAATACATAATATATGTGAATCAAAATGCGTTGCGCAGTTGTCTTAATACATCGGAGATATAAGGAACAAGTGTGAATATTATTGGCAACCTTGGGTGGAAATGTTGACCGCTACCATTGCAATATCTTTTTCATTATCCTCATTTCTTTTAATCGCATTATGGCATTAGTTTTGTTGCCAAAGAAAATTGACAATCGTCACGATATGCCTAATATGATTAGGACTCAAAGCACTTTAGATATCTAACTTTTGGGTATCCTTATTGTATATTCATCATTATCATTGAGCATTTAAGCCTCTTAAGAATTTGCTTTTGCTATCAATTAATAAGATTGGTTAAAATCATACTTGCATCTCATTTTCTTGAGGTTATAGTCATGTATAGCGCTCCTCCTAAGTTGTACTCATGATTTTGGTCTAAGCTTTAATATATTGGTGCAATAGAATTGATCTCATGTTCACAATGGATAAGAGTTATGTTGTTCACAATTGGACAACATTGACGTTGCCACATCAGGGTTTGGTTTTTAACATGTTGTCGTATCGACGATGGACAACATATCTCATGTCCACTATGGATAGAAGATCAGTTCTGATTGGTGCAAATGGTCTCTAACATTGCATTCTTAGAATAATTGATCATCTTAAACGAATTTCGTGTAGAAGGACAGTTCGTTTGGCGTGTGAAACGCACTTTCTTTTTAAAAATAAATTGCATATGTTGTCCCAACCATGAAAGTAGCAATTTTGTCCTTGAGAACTGTGGTGATGGCAGTGGGTGGCGGTGGTGGTTTCCAATAGGTTCGGTAGGTGGATTGGAGAGTGAGATGAATTTTGTTTTCTTTTCATTTTGTATTTTATTAGGTATTTTCCCACTTAAAGACAAAAGTTGACAAAAATGGACTGGCTTTGCTATTTGTTGTGGATTAAGGACAAAAACTCTGATGAAAAATCAATTAAGGATCACATTGTTACTTTCGTCAAAATTGGACTACATATACAATTTATCTTTAAAAGAAAGTGTTTTTCACGATAAAAAAGTAACGGTATTTTTGACGGAATTTGTCCAAAAGAACCAATTGTACCATAAATGCAAAGGTTTAGGGTCATATGCACCAAGATTTAACAGTTTTGACCAAAAATACAAGATAGGCAAAGATTCGAGACCATTTGCTGATTTTCCATTTTTATGTAATAAAATTCCATCCTAGTAGGGTTTGCCGGCCATTAAGGTTCTAACTTTTATAACTATTTTAGTGACAAAAGCAACGAATCAAAGATGTAAAAATACATGATAAATTATTCAACTTCAATCCCTTGTTTGACGTAACTTAAAAAATTGATAAAAGTTTAAATCAAATTTAATTATTAATAACCTCATTTTATCATGTTCAAAATTTTTATCAATTATTAAATTATATATTTCATCAGCTTTGATCAAAATTTATTAAAATTTTAATTTTTAATTTCAATTATATGGACTAAATATTCAAAATTGGAATATGTCACTAATTTTTCCATTTTAATTGTATCAAATACGTGAATATATGAAAATACATTATTGAAGTCGAATACTAATCCAATGTTGAGTAATTGTAACTTGTACGTCGCAACACATGTCAAGCAAAAGACGCAGCAAATTGACACGTTGAGACGCATCGCCGTATTCTTCTTTATGATGAGCGTGACAGCCTCCGCCCACAAAAAATTCACACGTCCTGAGTTTCTTCTCCTTTCAGCTCGTATCAGAAAGGGAAACAGAAGGCTGCGGGAGGAAATGAGTCCTGAGGAAGTAGTAAAAAGAGCAGGAGTTGAGTCCTCAAAGCAGCGGCGGCGGCGGAGCTTGCCTTACAGCCCCTATGCCATACTTCTTGGTGGCCTTGCTACTACTACTGGTGCCATATGGTACTTCACCATGTACACCAAGAACAAGCCTGACGCCACCGCTCGGGAAGTCGCGAAAGTTTCCCTTGGTGTTGCTGATCCTAAAGACACACATCCTCGCAAATAGGAGATGTACTGTACACCTCTTTTGTAACATCTGATGTTGTGAAAGACTGAAAATATCAGCTTTTATTTCTTGCGTATTTCTTCTTGGATTTCAAGTCATCAAGTGTTTCCCAATAAAATCAGTTACTTGTATAATCTTGATTGACAACGTCACACTTGATAGCATCACATTCATTCGTTTTAAAAATTATTTTTTAAATCAAACTGTCCGCACTTTGAATTAAAAGACCCATCAAACCAAGATCAAATACCCCGAACACATTGTTCGGCCATCCAAGAGCTGACATCAATCTCATCTGCAGAAGTGTACGAGTGAATGCTCAGCAAGTAACGACATGCAAGATTCTTGTCATTTATCAACATCTTAGTTTATTTGACTTTTATCTTTTAGGTCCTGAATCTCAATTTTTTTTTTCTTTTATAACAATGATCTAACTTAAATAATCAATTTGCATCTTGTTCATGGGTGTTATCGAAAAACACCTCAAACTCAATATTTCATTTTCGACGATGTCAATAACAAGGAAAGTTGGCAATGGAAATAACGTCAATTATTTCAATTTGACATTTAATGAATGTTACTTGAGATTATCTTTACTAGTTGAGTGACTATTGATGACTAATTTTAAACTTCGTGATTAATTGGGTCGAACTAACTAGAAATTTTACTTAAACATCAGTGAACATTGGTGAAATTAACTCATCTTCCATAATAGAAGGGAGTGGGGAGCAAAGGCAAGTGGCAGTGAGGCAGAGCACGGTGGGAGAATGAACTAGGGGCTGGGACGAGTGGCTAGATGGTGACATGAATTGGGAAGACGGTGGAAATCACCAAGGATCTGTTTGGCGTAACTTTTGTTTTTATTTTTTGTAGAAAAGTCTCATGGAAAAGCTAGCTTAAATTTTATTTGGTAACTAATTTTATAAATAGCTTCCCATCTAGTAAGTATTTTTAGAAGAAGACACATCGGATCTATTTATTCTAAAAGCTCTTTTAATTAGAAAAAGTACTTCTATAAATGTACCAAGTCCAAAAAAAAAATAATTTGAATTTCAAACTCCTTTTGATTTTTTTAAAACCCATGCCAAACAGGCCCTAAGAAAGTAAGCAGGTACCTCCAATCAGAGTGAGCATTTTGTTGACTAAATAAATATATCACATCTCTCAATTTAAGAAAATATTTTATGAATATAACAATGACAGATATAAATAACGACTCAAAATATAAATAAATAAATTCAAATATCGTAACTACAACAATTATGAAGTACTATCACTCAAAAGAATATGTTTATATGATCATTCTTAAGCATACATTTCCTTGATATTGTATCACTCTTTTATCTAAAGTTCTGCTTTCCTCGGACAGAGAAATTCCTCAACACATATTTGCATTTATCAATCAATCTTTACAGAAGAATAAATCAATCTGGTGAACCAGAAGCAGGCGTAGAAGCCTATGGTACCGGTCAGAACGAAAAACGCATATGAAGCGATCAACATGTACCCGAAATACAACATGCCGGAGACAGGCTTAGTGATGTCGAGTTTAGTGAAGAAGTAGAATGTTGCATAGAGGAAGAGGTATAGAGCCGAAGAACCTGATGTTAAGTATGATCTCCACCACCAGAGGTAATCCTCGCTGCATAACTGGAAGTAGCAAAGAACAATTGATATTTCCGCGCAGGTGATGATGAGGATGACGAGGACGATGAAGAGGAACCCAAAAATGTAGTAGAACTGATTCAACCATATCGAGGTGAGAATGAAAAAGAGCTCGATGAAAACAGCTCCGAATGGGAGTATACCTCCAATCAAGATTGAGAAAATGGGGTTCATGTACCATGCCTGTTCGGGGATTTGCCTGGGAATTTTGTTTGTTTTCACTGGATCCTCAATTGCTGGTCTTCGAAAGCCTATGTAACTTCCTACGAAGACTAGCGGTACTGAAATCCCGAACCATAAGAAGACTAAAGTAAACATTGTTCCGAATGGGACTGCCCCTGATGATTTCTGGCCCCAGATGAATGCATTGAGTACAAAGAAGATGCTAAAGACTGTAGCTGGGAACAGAAAAGCAGTCCTAAGAGCAATTTTCTTCCATTCAGTTCCTTTGAACATCTTGTAAAGACGGGCAGAAGCATAACCAGCAAAAAGTCCCATGAGAACCCAAAGCAATAACATGGCTGTCATAAGTCCACCACGGTTAGAAGGGGAAAGGAATCCGAGTGCAGCAAAGATCATAGTCACAAGTACCACCCCTAGAAACTGTACCCCAGTTCCAACATAGACACAGAGTAATTCCGAGTTATTTGGGGACCTGAACACATCTGCATGGACCAATTTCCATCCAGTTTCTTCCTGGGCCTCCTCCTGTGTCTCGAGTTCATTATACTTCGAGATGTCCCGGAAAAGTGTCCTCAGCATTATCATTGCAACCATGCCCGAGAGGAAGAGGACGATCATCAAAGAGTTTACTATTGAGAACCAATGGATTTGATCATCAGACATAAGAAGGTAAGTGTCCCACCTTGATGCCCACTTCACCTCACTCTCCTGCAGTGCAGAGCAGTGGGATCATCAGAAATTAGTAGGTAAGTTGAAATTTTTGGAGGGAAAGAACATTATACGCATTTAGTAATCACTTGCAAGTAATGGGAAAAAGAAGAAAACAAGAAAAACTTGTTTTTTTGGGTGATGAAGATGACTGTTATCTGGCATATAATCAGAAATATCAGTTAATTCATTACCTCAAATGCAACATCATAAGTGAATATGACTTCTTGTTTATCTTCAACTTCTTGGGGAGAACTTGAGGAGGAAACTGTACGCTTTGCATGGGGATCACACGTCATTAGATGAGTATCCTCACTCCATTGTCCTTCATATTCATGCTTGACACTAAGTGAAGGAGATATAGAAGATAAGTACATGATGCACTACAAACGCCAAAAGAATTCTATGAAGTAAAATAGCAAAAACTTGAACAAATTATTAAGAAATGAGACCTCCCTAAAGAGCCTACCTGAATGGTACAACCTCGAAACCCACGATCCTTGCTGCTTCAGTCTGTTGATCTTTATGATACTTGACAGTGAAGCTCAAGTGATTGTGAAGAAAATATTTTTCATCCTTGCTCTGCACAGAAGGGAGCAAAATGTGGGTCAAAGAAAAACCCTGCACATATTTGGCAGTTTAGGCCAATAATTTATTTACTTACTCCGCTGTATTGTCCTTTTAGCCCAACATGAAAACCAAGCTGATAAACTGGAGGACTATCTTGTTCTAACCTTGGAATGGGAACAACCAATGGGAGATTATCTAAGATCCTGCCACATGAAGCAGCAGAATTGTTAAATGTTGATGCTTTAAAATAAATTCTTCGGAAATTGATAAACAACGTTGGATTTGTTATATGCGACATATTGACCTACATGTTGACACGATATTCATCTTCAATTTTGTCTTTGAATTCTTTTGCAGTTTTGGCATCCAGTGTAAGTCGACAGACTACATTGCACATCTGGGGTTCCCTCATTTTAAACTGATTCATAGACACAACAAGAAAACGTCAATTCCTAACAAACCATTCAAATGGGTCTGAATTCATAAAGGACATAATACTGACCACATAGCGGGAGTTCTCAATGCGATCACCGCGAAGTACTTCTCCAAGATTTTCTCTACTGTCAACTATGGCGTCTGGATGACAGAAAGGAAGAGAATAGTACGAGTAAGGGAGCTGAGTCTTTATAGAAGTCAGTTTGTTCACTTTCACATTCAATGGATCTCCCTGCACCAATTTCAACAAAATAACCAAATAAAGAAAATCAAATGAGCCATGACACTATGACTTACAAAGTGGAAACATACAAGAGAAGAATCAAGTAAATGTAGGCAACAATTTAGACAGTGTAAGAAATTTCAAATTTATACATCTACTAATGAATGAATGGAGAAAGAAGCTATGTTGTTACCCGAGCCTTATTTCTATTTGGAAACTTCAAAATACAATCACCATTTTTTTCTCTATACACGTATATTTTATCTGCATCCACCATTCAATTCAAAACTTAACAATATTATTCTATACATCCCCAATGTTCTGAAAAGAACCCTTATGTTGACCGGTGAGAAGTGTTGCCTATATTGTAGAAGCAATCCTCATCCCTGGGGAATGGGAAGGGATAAAGTATGGTGGTGGCAGAGACGAGTAGGACAGACAGGTTGGGAGTGTTGGGGTGAAGGTGCGGGGTGATGAGATGGGAGGGATGATGGAATGGTGGCGGCGTGGTAAAATTTGCATTTTGATGTAATAATACCTTGTTTACTCTCTACTTCCGAAACAACCCTCGTGAAAAGATAGTGGCATTGGGACTTCTCTCTATTTCAGAAGAAAAGTTGAACTTTTTGTTGGTATATGAAGGATGGTTAATTATCAATTAAAAGGTGGGTCTGAATAGCAGCTCACTTTATGGTTTCCTTCTCTTACTAAGTACATTGATTGCAACATAGTTTTAAATACTGCATTATTCATCAACACAACTTTCAGAAGTTACTTGATGACCATTTGTAAGACAACAGGTCGAACAATTGAAGTGCCAGCTCGGCGTAGCCAAGAAGGCCCTAGCGTGCATAGAGTCATGATCTCGGGGGTAGATTTAAATATCTCTCTGGCCAATTATTATTTAAAAAAATACCATGAAATTACAGAATAGCATCCCATCTTTAAACAGAATTAAATGGCACATGCACTGATTGTAACACTAAGTTAGTTATTTATTACTCAATATCCACTTAGTCTCTTCAAAATCTCATCTTCCATTCCAAAACACCATTCCATTAAAAGCTTTAATACAATCTTTCCAATCATAAGATTATCATAATCACCATCACGTTTTCTTTTAGCAGTAACATTTCATAACCATATGACATCAGTAATCCAATTTCTTAGCAGAAATACAAACAAAACGCACAAAAAGGAAAAAAAAAGTAAACTATGTGCATCAAGCAACAATTGATTATCCTTCTCTGGAAAAACTTAAACTAATAAACCCAAATTGTAATCAAATAATATCCAAATAAGAATAGACCAATCCAACTAATACCACAACCATACACTCAAACACAAAAGATCTTGATCAACACAGATCTTTGAGAAGAACCCAGATCAAGAATCACATTAAAGCATGCATACAATATATAGAATCATAAAACAATTTATATGCTAGGAATCTAAAGCGGTAATTGAAAAAGGACCTTTCTGAAGTCTTCCGGGGCAACCCCCGGGAGGTAGAAGCCGAAGGCATTGTTCGAACAGAGAAGAACGAAAATGACAGTAAATAGGAAAATTGTTCGCATTGCATGAGATCTAACAGTTTCTCCCATGGCGACGAAGCAACAAATCTTTCTTTCAGATCCAGAGAGAGAGAGAGAGATGTTTGGGTAATATGTACGGGCTAAATATGGAAATTAATACAAGATTATTTTTAAATGTTTCATTTAAAGATAACAACGGACGAAGGCGAGAACCGATTGAGTGGAGCAAGGCTGGGTAGGATCGAAAATTCGATCTTGTTACGTGCGCATAAATGTTTATATAAGAAATTATATAATGTTGGGTTACATTCTATCATACTTTTTCATTCAATATTTTCACTCCATATAATTTTATGTAATTTTTTTTTCTTATTTTTTTTTTTTTTTTTGGTACAAGTAGCAAAATTCATATCATAAATCAAAGAGAAATTTACAAAATACTATTTTGTATAGTGTATATTTATACTTTACATACCGTATTTCTTAAATTTATACTTTACATACTATGCTATATAGTATGATAACAAAAATAACTTTTGCTAAAAGGTTTACAAATTTATCATAATAATCAAATAGATCAAAATATTCATAATTGAAATATAACTACTTACATTATGTTGCAATTCAAATACCAATTTTTTTTATTTTCCAAAGTTCAATTAGTACTCATTTATCCATAGACTT
>CAIGRB010075551.1:11044-28389 GCA_903798255.1 Fraxinus quadrangulata
ATAAAATACATTATTATTATTATTATTATTATTATTATTATTATTATTATTATATACACGATTTTGATCTCCTAAACTTCGTGTTTAGTTGGCATTTAAATTATAATAAAATAAATCTAATTAGGGATCCACATATTATACTTTTTAATCAAGTTTGATTTTTTAGTCACCAAATTACATCTTGCAAATGCTATTGTTGGAAGTAAACCATTTGCATCAGCTAAGGGATAACGCGGCACGTACTCGTTCAATTCCAAAGTCCATTCACCGAAAAGATGTGAGCTTGAGCCATCTTGATATGAATCTATCCATTTGACTTAATATTCAACACACAGTGCTCACCCTTTATGTGCAGAATCTCACCATTACAGATTCTATCGAGTACTGGATCTCTTCTCAATTTTAAACACTTCAAATCAAGAAAAGGCAGAAAAAACGATAAGAATTAAAGATCCAATCTTTATGGAAAAAAGACTAATAAAGAAAGACACAATCAAGGGTTTAATAGATTATCACTAACAAAGCAAAAGTGCAAGTGTAAAAAAAAAAAAAAAGGCTTATTCCTTGGAGCCAGTGCAAAGAGTAGAAGACATGAAAAAATTGGGAGATCTGTGGCTGGTCACATGTGGGATGACAAATGAATGACATTTTTGGGATTGAAGGTTAATTGAAGTCAATTTCAAATCCATTGTTTCTTCTTGATTACAAAGAAAGCTTCTGTTTTCTGCTTTCTTTTCAGGTTTTGTTTCCTCTACAGGAGTGAATCAGTGATGGCAGCAAAACATGTGAGAGAGAATGAGAAATTGTGGGACACGAAAGCCAGCTAGAATGGTTTGGTTAGATCGTTTCGGTGAGACAGAAGAGATCGGCTTTTAATGGTTAATCAATTATGGATTTATTTAAGTTAATATGTGATCCCTAATTAGATTTGTTTTATTAAAATTTAAATGTCAACTAAATATAGTGCTTAAAATATTATATATTCCTCACAAAAAAAAAAAAAAAAAAAAAAAAAAAAAAAAANAAAAAAAAAAAAAAAAAAAAAAAAAAAAGAAAAGTAAGATATACAATCGATACTAGGGATGGCAACGTGGCGAGTATGGGACGGGTCGGCCATTCCCACCCCCGTCCCATCAAGTATTTTTGTTACCTTGTCCTATCTCCATACCCATTTAAAGCGGGAGGGGGCGGGATAGAGGCGGGACGGTGCAAGTATCTTGCCTCATTTATCGCCTCATTTATTTTATTATTTATTTATTTTATATATCTTTATTTAGTAAATATTATTTTTTTACCAATTTGTTAGAAACAACTTATGTTCTCTTTAAAATATGATAAATCTATTATTTTTGTTTGATAAAAAATTTAAATTGAAAATTAACTTTAAATGGGATGGATAGCGGGGCGAGGACTATGAATCCCGCACCCATCTCGTACCCGCTTCGGGGCAATGACCATGTCCCCATCCCCGCATCGTTTACCCAGTTAGATGGGTAATCTCCGCCCTGTTCGGGGCTGGGTCCCACGGGTTTCAAATTAAATGGATTTTTTTGCTATCCCTAATCGATACCAATAAATTACACATTTATTCTTGACAATTTTTTAGATAGTAAAATTACCCCAATTTAAAATAAATAAGAAAATGATTTTTAGCTACAAAATAACAACTAATATTCAAAATTACCCCACACGTCTAACAGACTCTTACGTACATTCAATAAAATATTTTAACCACAAAGTCGTCGTTGTCACACTTTCACCACCGTCACTTGTAACACGTAGTCTTATGATATTGCCACCATTTGTAAGTTGTAGTATACCATGTTATATTATTATCATCAATATCATCATCACCACCCTCAGCACCAAACTGTGCCACCACCAATACTAATAGATCAGTGTCGCTACTCCATCACCCTCCACCATCAACATCACCATCATCACCCCCACCAGAAACACACACTAAAAGTGATATGTAACGATAAATACATAATTAAGGTTTGTTGCCAGATGTTTTTAATATCTTTGTTGATAGAAGAAAATGTGTAAAAAAAATGATTGAATGATATTGTTGACTGTTTTTTAAATAGTTCAATGAACTTCTATCGCGTGGATATTATGTCATCTAAGATGTCAATGTAGCATGATTGATGAATACATGACAAGAACACACGGTGTTACATTTTGAAAACAAGAACTATCTATTTTCCCTCTCTACCACCTCAACTAATATATTCGATGGATTTTTCATCATAATACAACACAAGTAGCGATGGCCACTGATTTGGAGAGGATAAAGAGAGCCATTGTTTTGTTATTTAGGCGTGTATAAAGTCAGAAGTTATTGAATAAAAATGTAAAAATCCATAGTTAGAATTTCAAAACTAAGCAATATATTTCTATCTTCTCTCATTTCTTGCAAAAAACTCTTCAAAAAAATGTCACTTCTAAGCACTTTCAAACACTGAAGAATAAGAAACCACTATCCAAGCTAGATAGAACTCTTTCTTCTAACATCTAGAGTATAAGAAGCCTGACAATGGAGACCTTTAACTAAATAAAAAAACCTCCATAGCCAAGCTTGAAGAATCTCCAAAGAGCTAGAACCCGGGGTGTTGGGTTTTTTGATACCCAATAAATCCAGGCGATGATGTACGTATTATTTATTTCAATCGACATCGACCAAATGACTGAATATATATCGACACCACGATTTGATAAACTAATCACGTAATCAACTTGATCCATTTGAAGCAGCCTAATTTAATTAGTGTTGTTCATGGCCCAACCCAAACTTGAATGTCTTTTATCTGTTGACAACCCACCCATTATTCCCTATTGGGCCTAACCCTAAAAGCCTACATCCAATCTATTTATGTGTACCCGTTATTGTTGCATAGTGAAGAAAAATCAATAACCTTGTTTTGAGAGATAAAAACGGCAGTCGAATTTTTTACTTTGTGCTCTCTAGCCTAGCTTTGTACTTACCCTTTTTTGTGCTTCCGTGCCTTCACTTCCCAGCCTTTGTGGCTGATTCATGTGGTCATTATATCTTCCATTTTCAATCCTTGTTGGACAGAAACAGTTTGAGAAGCAACCGTGTGGGTGGTGTTGGTTTGTGTTTGGGTTTATTGATTGTGGCGTCGATTGGAAAAGATTGATTTTAGTGGTGATTGGAGCCCAATATTCAAAATTTGGCATCAGAGCAAGTTGGTGGTGGTTTGGACTCCAAAATTGGATCAGAAATCGACCAGAAATGGAGCAGAACCAGTAGAAATAAAGCTGTCTAGATTTTATGCAAAAATCGGGCATGCAATTGCCATTTTCGGCGAAACCATTGACCTGGTGGAGAATCCAAGACCACTAGTGTGTTCGGCAGATTGCGAAGTTTCTGGGTGGCGGTGCGTGGCGGTAGCGGCGCGTGGAGGCTCTTCTGGCGACGTTCTCTTCAGGTACTTTTGTCATTTTGATTTCCTGGACATACTGATATTTTTGATTTAATGTTTCAGGTTATGTAAAAAAAGTTGGACGATTTTGCCCTTGGTGGGTTGACGGTCGCGATTGCAATACATTTACTGAATTACTTTAAGCCATAAATTGCGGCCCTAAAGCGGTATATTTGTGCATTTTTTGATTGTTCCGTTTTTCAAAATGTCTTCACATTTCGAAATTGGAATTTTCAATGGAAAATGAGATTTTTCGATTGGCGACAAAAGATAAAAGAGATTTTGGTTCAACAAAAAGTTTCAATAGCCATATGATGAACTTGCTTACACTTCAATTATTTTATATCAGTCTGATACTATTTTGAGAAAAGTTGGTAAACTTGATACCACAAAAGAATGTTGGAAAAAGTTGGAAGACTTATATTTACTCAAGTGTACTCTTAATAAGTTGTACTTGCTTGAAATATTTTCCAATTTTAAAATGAATCCTTCAAATGATCTTGATGACAATCTGTATATTCTTAGCAAACTGGTTCATGATATCGTTAATTATGATGAGAATGTCTAAAACTTATAAAGCCATCATTTTACTTAATTATACGCCTGATTCATATAGAGAGTTTAAGAATGCGATTAAGTATGGTAGGGATACCTTAACACCCGATATTGTCATTGATTCTCTTAGAAGTAAAGAGATGAATATTCATGTTGAAAAATAGGATAAGAGGAGTGGTGAGTTACATATGATACATATGATGATAAGTAGAATNGTAGAATGAAGTTTAAGCACATGAGTTTGGGTAGAGCTCAAGACAATGGTGGTTCGAGTAGTGACTCGAGTGATGAGGATGGTAGGAAGAAGGGCAAGGGATGAGACAAGTCTAGCGGTAGACGATGTTATAGTTGTTGTAAGACTGTGCACTTTATTAGAGATTGTCCCAAAAAGAAAAATGATAAGCAGAATGGTAAGATGATAGGTGATGCGAATTTGGTTATAGGGTCGAGTGATGACCCTAGTGATTTATTGAGAATAGACATAGTTACTGCATTTACATCCGTGTGTAATCCTTTTTGCATGTGTGTGATTGCTCAATTCGATTGCATGATTATGTGTTACATTTTCAATGTGTTTGATATATGCATTGGTATGAATTGGAGTGATCTTATTACTTTATGTTATGTGTGTGCATGCATAGTGGGTTTATGATGTATTAACAGTGTGTGAGTATATCTTTTGGTAAGGTGAAGTATAGATGCCTAGGGGTACATTGGTGGTTTGTACCGGGGATGTGGAGTGTGACATTTGGATCACGAGTGGAGAGGTGATCAAATGTTGGAATTCTTTATCTGTGAAGAAACCCTGATTAGGTGGAGTGTGAGAGAGGTACTTCTATCACTTCTGTTAGGTGGAGATCCATTATCCATGTAGTTTGGGAGAAGTGATGTGGTGATAGAGGATTATCTCGAGAACTTAGGATCTATTGTGACTTACCAGTTAGACATGAGTTGAGTGATTAGTCTATTAAGGATAGTGGGCAATGAGGTGATATATGCGTTCTCGAAGTGTGAGCAACACGGAATTGGATATGATAAGTGTGGTGAGATCTTCTTTGTAGGGTCATTTCTACATTTGTTGCATATATGTTGGCATGTTGATTAACTTAGTGTTAATCTGTTGTTCTGTTTGAACATGTTTTTGAAAAGATTTATGTGTTATCTTATATATGATATCTCCATCGCATGTTTATTTGCTCTTGATTGATTGTTGTGATTATCTGCTTCTACTTGGGTGTTCTTGATCTTAGCCCCAGTTAGTATATGAGGCAAGTATGGTATGTGTTTCAGGTTCGAAATATGAGGTAAGGTCTGTGATACCAATTTTATTTGTTAACTTGATTGTGAAAGTATAAATTATGTGTTTTGGTTGTTTGCATATTTATTAGGAATCAAGGTGGGGATTTGTTGGATTTTTTGATATCCAATAAATTCGAGCGATTATGTAAGTATTGTTTATTTTAGTCGGCATCGACCAAATGACTGAATGTATATCGACACCACGATTTGATAAATCAATCACGTAATCCACTTGGGCCATTTGAAGCAGCCTAATTTAATTAGTGCTGTTCATGGCCCAACCCAAACTTGGATGGTTTTTATATGTTGACAACCCACCTATTATTTTCTATTGGGCCTAATCCTAAAAACCTACATCCAATCCCTATTTATGTGTACCCGTTACTGTTGGAAAAATCAATAACCTTGTTTTGAGAGATAAAAATGGCAGTCGACTTTTTTGCTTTGTGCTCTCTAGCCTAGCTTTGTGCTTACTGTTTTTTGTGCTTCCGTTCCTTCACTTCCTAGCCTTTGTGGCTGATTCCTGTTGTTATTGTATCCTCCATTTTCAATCCTTGTTGGGCAGAAACAGTTTGAGAAGCAACCGTGTAGGTGGTGTTGGTTTGTGTTTGGGTTTATCGATTGTGGTATCGATTGGAAGAGACTGAGCCCAGTTTTAGTGGTGATTGGAGCCCAATATTCAACACGGAGGAAAGAAGAACCAAGTTCTGCTTTGAAAATGTGGCTCTGGTACCATGAGACATTGCTTTATTGATGCTTTTGGGATCTTGAATCCTCACTGTAAACCAGAGAGGGTACTAAAATCTGGTTCTACTATGACAGAAAATGATGTTTTCTTTATTTCTTATGATTCAAAGATCCCCAAAATTAGATTTTTAGCTTGAGGATCCATTAATTTAGTTTTGACATAAGGTTTTTTAAAATTTAGGTTGTTCAACCTATAGAACGTCAAAAGATCTTAGTAATATACCATTGTAGATTTATATATTCTCATTATGAAGGTTAAGTTATTTACATGTGAATTTTAATGCTCCACAAGGTGCTTATTCAATTTTGAGAAAAGTTGTTTAATGTGCTTATTCAATTTTAATGTGTTATATCATTAAGATTTAAGAATGTTAAAATGGCATACAAAGTGAACTAGAATCATATGTATAACATACTATAGATCCCTAAATGAATTTGTACCATATATTGAGGCTTCGGGTTGCGTCTTTAACTCCCAACGATGATTTGACCATGGCGACGTGCTATTTGATCACCTTTGGGTTGCTTCGTGATCTCCCAAATATCATCCTAATAGGAGTCAACTATAATATATACAATAGGACTCAACTATAAGATGTACAATATGGCTCAACTATAAAAGATACAATGGGACTCAGCCAATGTTTGGTGGCCTTTAATTTAATAAAATATTCTCTACATAACTCAAAAATTGTCCCTACTTTTTAATCAAATGTTCTCTAAAAAAAAAAAAAATACTATTCAAAACATATTTTCAAATTAAAGGCCACCAAACAAGGGCTCAACTATATAAAATGATTACAATCATACCAAGATAATTTATTTAGGATAAGCTATACAAGATGTTACCTACCAATATACAAATACAAGGAAAGAATGATTCTATTTTAGAACACTATCACCGACCAGGACGGTTCAACCCGACTTAACTCGGGTAAGCTAGGATGGATTGGTCAACCTGTTTTGACACAAATAAATCTTCAAATTCCTCTTTTGATATGTATTTTCTGTATTAGTCTTTATATGGGATTTTCATTTGTGTAGTTTTCTAGGTTAATTTGATTTTAAAATCAATCCATGTTTGATGCAATTTATTGATGGATTTGAATGTTGCTGAGTCCAAAATATTTAGATACGCAATTGTCAAAATGAACATCTAGCCAAACTTTTGTATCACTCAACAAAATGTGGCAAAAAAGAATAGAAAAATGAAATAATGTGAGCTTCTAAACACGCTCAAACAATCCTCTACATTCACTTTCCAAAATATATGTTTTTTAATAGAATTTAGTTGAACATTTGTTTGTTGGGTAATGCTTGCTTAATTTTATCAGCACGACTATGTTTATAGCGTGAAAATTTCATTTATTGCTCGACATAAGAATGGAAAAGCTCTCTCTCCGATCCACTCCTCAATTCTCCATCCAGCAGGGGAATCCCTACACCTAATGGTAAATGGGAGTACAGAAAACATGGTCTCACCCCCGAATCTTTTTTTTTTTTTTTTAAATTTTCAATCGTATTTAAAAAAAAAAAAACGAGTAATTAAATAAGACGGTAAGTAAGAATATTTTAATTCTCGAACCCCTACCTCCGAAAAATCTCCAACGGGGTGCGAATGGGATGAAAGGCCTACCTTGCTTTGCGCCAATCCCCGTTCCTTAGGGATGGCATAGTCTGGCCATCCCATTGCCATCCCTAAGGAACTATCCAAAAGCTGATATGAGCATTTGAATTCCAGGATTTGTGTTCTCAAGTAAGCCACTATTTTGTGTAAACATGTTAAGGATTAAATTCACGTCAATCAAATATTAAAAAAGCAATTAATGCGAAAGTGTTTGTACTACTTCTCTTAATAAGTTTGACGATTTAAAATAGGATTCCAAGTTTTAATAGCAAAATGATAGAAAATGATGCACGTATGAGATCCAACGAGTTGTACAAAACAAACAAATCTTTGAACCAACATCATGTTATAATCTTATAAATAAATAAATCAAAAAACAATTATATTTGCTACATATAAACAACATTAATATATCATTATAAACTGATATGAAGTTTAGGAAGTCTTCATTAGATTATCTGTTCAATCTCATCTTAATTATATAAGATTATCTCCATGAACTTTGGCAAGTAAACCAAGCAAAGATTCCAAATAGGTAAATTCTTCACCATGAAAAATTAAAAATATCCTAGATAAGCTCAAGCTAGGTAAGAAGCATTGACAATTAATTTAATAACTGAAACAACTTAGTGTGAGTGAATAATTTCTTTCGTTTTTATAGTTCAATTCATTAAGAAGAAGTGTTTTGGGCAAGTTATGTGTGAGCTTTTCACTTCGGATTGACTTTATTAGAAATACTATTTGATAAGCTTAAGACGAAGTGTATATATGTTGGTTTTTTTTTTTTGAAGATTAAACTCAAATGAATAATGAATTTTAGATCACCTTGAAAGAGCTTTAAATGGCCTTCCAATTTTCTAATCAAAGCTTCCTCATTTAGATTTTGTCCCTTATTCTCCACTGTTAGGTGCCTTCCTTTTTGAAAAATATTGAGAGAATATGGCTAACCATAATCTTAAGAAAATGTGCTCCTAAAAGGTATATTTATAATGCTCAATTAGGTTTACATAATTGCACAATTTCTTTTGAGCTTTATTGTAGTAGGCCAATTAAATTTGACACCTATATTAGAACAAAGAGAGAGACCTAATCGGACTCACAAGATCCAAACTCCAATAGATGTTTTTGATTAGGTCAACTCTTGACCAATTAAGATTTATCTATTAATCCCGACTTATTCTACCAACAAGTCGAAGTTGCACTCTCGAGTCGAGTGATAATTATAGAAGCAAATATGAGCTGATAACAATATCCTCTGATCATCATTCCATAAGTCAACCCATTTGATCGTCAATATGTTAAAATCGACAAAAAGATTGGTTTGCCCTTTCAACAAGTTTTGCCCTCTAAGTCCCATTTTCAATAGGCAATTCCATTGTGAACTAATCACAACATAGAGTCCAACGATTCCATCATCGGACTACTGAGCTCAAATTCAAATGCATATAGAAAATACGTTAGAGTGACGATCGTCTCTTCGTAATGATTAAAAGATTTCATTATTGCAAGTATATGATCTCTAAGGGACTGTTATCTTCGTGTTTTAATTTTATGTTTTGAGTTTTGAATTCATTTTGGATTTTACGTTTTGAGTGTCCATTTTAACATTATTGAAAATGTGTTCTTTTTGACATTTTGAAAAATTATTTTGAAAATACTCAAAACGCGTTTTGAAAATTTTGGCTTAATTATAACTGAAAACTAAATTTTAACTTCTTTCAAAAACGCATTTTCGAAAAAAGGAAAGAGAACGCATTTTCACTGCTTTAAAAAATAAGAAATAGAAAACGGTAAATAGAACATGCCCTAAGCGTTTCGCCCAGATTTCCAAAATACCGAAATCAATCTTTTAAATAGGACTTCACTCATTGGTGCCTCAAAGAACTTGAACTAGCAATCAAATATAAATTACTCGCTCAGCATTTAGGTGACTCGCTCGAGTATAGTCTCATTCCTAACAGTCACAAATGAGTCATCTACATGGTCTCGTTTGTTGACATATGGTTGATTATAACAAACAAGCCAATATTATTTATAACAATTGAATTTGAGTGATGATAGTTCAACGTTGAAATCAATCAAGTATTGGCAAAATCAACACATTATAAATTGGACTCGAAATGAAGAACAAAGTGAAAGTTAAGCATTCAAGTCAAATCATTCGAGAGTCAATTGGAACTTAAAGATTCACAAAACACGTATATCAAGATACAAGTCAAAAGAACGACAAAGTCCAGATGATTAAACATTGTACAATCATATGTAAAGTAAAACATTTTAATACTTGGCAACGAATCGAGACGAGCTCAAGTTTTGATTTTATGATAAAAAAATCACGATACAAAAATGTATGCATAAAAATTATTTTTCAAAAAGTAAAAATCTCAAAACTCATATTTGAAAAATGTCATTTACCTTGAAAAATATTTTCCAAACGTTCATCGAGTAGTTACATTTGTTACAAATTAAAACGACGACGTTCGGCATAAAACTGTCGTATCGAACATCCGGTATAGCAGTTTTAATGCCAATGGTCAAAAATTCAACCGCTCTGATTTTCTGACATAAACGGCTAGTTGACCATCCAGTAGGGGTTGTCCGGTTGGGCAGAGTTTTTGACAATTTTTCACCTATAAATACAAACTCACTTTACATTCAATTAAAACCTTTTCTAGAGCAATAAGTGAGCATTTATTAAGATAAATAATTGTTCTTCATTATTTATTCATCCTCATAAATTGATTTATACTTTAAAAAACTTTTGATCATTCTAAACTTAGAAAATCAATTTCTATCAAAGTTTTTCAAATCAAACACTTGAGCTATATTCATTGTCATCTATTAAAGTGTTTGCCTTCTTCTCTTTTTGTTCTCAACTTTGAATCTATTATTCATTAAGAAGAGAAGATTTCACTTGTAAACTCATTTTGAATAGTGGTCGTGTTGAAGTCCCTTAAAGATCAACATTTTATAAGGATAAGTGCTCCTTATTGTAAGTCACCGCATGGGTCATATTGAGGTCCCGTAAAGCTCAATAGTGTGGGTCATATTGATGTCCCGTAAAACTCAATAGCGTGGGTCGTGTTGAAGTCCTGAAAAGCTCAACGTTGTAAAAGGATCGGTGCTACTTGGTTGTAAGTCACCGTAAGCATTGTAACCGATTGGATTGCACCATAAGTCAATCAATATAGTGAAAAAGGTCTTGCTCGTGCCAGAGAGTTTGGTAACGAGGGACGTAGATCATTGCGTTGGATCGAACCTCCATATTACATCGTTTACACTCTTTATCCCTTCTCCTTAATGTGCTTTTACTTTGTGCAAATTTACATCGTTCTACTTGCTTACTTAATTGTATTTAGTTGTCTTCTATTCATATTTGCACTTATTATTTGATTGATCTACTTGTTTGAACTTGCTTATGATTATTAATTTATCAATGTGTTTTTAATTTACGTAAATTTAGTTAATTACGAAAAAGTTTCAAAAATCAATTCACTCCCCTTTTGGTTAGCTATTCTTGGGCTTTCAATTGGTATCAGAACAAGATACTCAATTTTAAAGATTTCACAATCTTGAGTAATGGCTAATCACATTTTTCAAAATCTTGAGGGGTATTCTACAAATCGTCCTCCTTTATTTGATAGTACTCATTATAACTATTGGAAGACTAGAATGCTGATATTTATTCAATCAATATGTTATGATATTTGGGAAGTTATTGAATTTGGTCCGTATGTGTTTAAAAAGGTTATTAAAGAGAATGGTAAATCGGATCAAATAATTTCCAAACCTGGAGAAGAATATAATGAAGAAGATAAAAGAAAATTATCATTGAATGCTAGAGTCAAAAACTTACTTTATTGTGCACTATATAGAAATGAATTTAATCGGATTAGCACATGTAATTCGGCCTATGATATTTGGCATGCACTTGAAGTTACTAATGTTGGAACTAGTAAAGTAAAAGAAACTAAAATAAATCTCTTAGTTAAAGATTTTGAAAAAAATTTCATGGAAAAAAATGAACATATTGTCGACATGATTACTTGCTTCACCGATATTGTTAATAACGTCAAATGTTTTGATCGTAAATTTACTAATGGTGAGCTTGTAAGTAAAATGCTTTGGTCACTCTCGGAAGAATGAAATCCATTGAGAATGTTAATAGAAAACACCAAAGATATCTATACATATCCATTGGAAGAGCTCTACGGGATATTGATGACATATGAGCTAAATCGCACCAAGACAAAGGAGAAAACATTAAAAAGTAAAGAAGAGGAAATGCACCAAATTGCTTTAAAATCTGCTATTGATAAAGGAACAACGAGCAACAACATGACTGACGAAGAGCTCGATGATTTGGTCATTCTTGTCAAAAAATTGAGAGGTTTTCGAAACAATCGAAGACCAAAAGAAAATTTTCAAGAAAAAGGCTCTTCAAGCCACTTGGGATGAAAGCGCCAAGAAGAAGTGGCTAACATGTGCTTCATGGCTATTGATGATGAGGTAAATTCAAATGAAAATTCTTTAAATGATGAATTATCTATCTAATTCTTTAAATGATGAATTATCTATCTCATATGATGAACTTCTTGAAGAATTTGAAAAACTTGCTTTCAAACATTCTATTCTTAGAAAGAAAAATTCATTATTAATAAAAGAGGTAAAAAAAAATTTTGGAAATTCAAAATGGTTTTGAAAAAGAAAAAGTTAATTATGATTCTTTAATTAAGGAAAATTCCTCTTTACAAGAAACAAATTTAGATTTGACTCAAATTGTTCACAAATTTACTCAAGGCAAGAAAATTTTTGATTTAATACTTGGTGAACAAAAATGTATTTTTGATAAAGGAGGAATTGGATACAAACAATTTTTAAAACAAAAGTCTCTCGAAAATTTCTATGTTAAAACATCTACTTCCCCTATTCCAAATATCACATGTAATTTTTACAATAAAAATAGACATGTATCTTTTAATTGTTCAATTAAAAGGAAGTTTCACTTTGAGAGCAAATACAAGTAGATTTTAAAGTCCATAAACACTAACAATCAAAGACTCAAAAGTTGTATGGGTACTAAAGAACAAGAATTGATTTATTCTTTGTAGGTACCAAAGAAAGTAAAAAACAAATGAACCTTGGATAGTGGATTCTCAAAATATATGATCGGAAATCAAACTTTATTGTCAAGTTCCAAAATAAAGTATGTCGATCATGATACATTTGGAGATAATACGAAAGAAAAAATCATTGACATTGAAATTATTGGTAATCATTCATTTTTCTTTATTGAAAATATCTTCTTAGTTAATAACCTTAGACGTAATCTACATAGTTTTAATCAATTGTGTGATGAATATTATCATATCAAATTTGATTCTTTCAAGTGCATTATTGAGGATACTACATCAAAAGAGATGATATTTATAGGAAGCCGAAGTTAGAATGTTCATATCATAAACACTAAGTTTGAACGTGGAGAAACAATGTTTATTGAGTTTAAAATATGATATTTGGTTATGAGATAGAAAATTAGCTCATGTTAGCAGGGACCTACTTTCAAAATTTTCAAAAATTATTTTGTTAAAGGTTTGTCAAATTTGATATTTAGAAAAGACAAAACTTGTGATGCATGGAAAATAAGTAAAGATTTTTTTCAAATTAAAGTAACATTCTTCAACTACAAAATCTTTTTGACTTCTCCACATAAATATTTTTGGATCATCTATTATCTCAAGCTTAAATGGTAAACATTATGCTTTCGTCATTATTGATGACTTTTTTAGATTTATTTGAGTCCCCTTTTTTTAACCTAAAAGATGAAGTATTGAATGCATTTGAATATTCTTGTAAAAAGGTTCACAATAAAATGGATACACTACTACTATCATTATGAGTGATCATGGTGGAGAATTTGATAATATTATTTTTGATGATTTGTGCGAAACTTATGGTTGTGAACATAATTTTTCGGCTCTTAGAACTCTTCAACAAAATGGTATAGTAAAAAGAAGAATCAACGTATGTCACTTTCGATGAAATTAACCTTCTTGATCATGAAAAAAGTATTACTAATGATGTAGGATCTGAAACTCCTTTCGAACAAATGACTATTTAAGACCAAAATAAGAAGGATCTAAGAAGTGAATACTCCTATGAGCTCATAATCAAAATAGATAAAGATGATCAATGTACTTCCATAAACATAACAAAATATCGAGGTATGATCGGATCTCTTCTTTACTTAATTGCAAGTAAACTCGATATTGTGTTTAGATTGTGATTATATGCTATATTTCAACACAATACTCAAGAATCACACTTTAGTACCATATAACGAATTTTAGATATCTTAATGGCATTAAGACATTACGTCTATGATATTCTAAAAGCACCAAAAAGTGTGATATTATATTAGAATTTATGAATAAAGAAAATCATATTCTCCATAAACCTCTAACATTTGATAGATTTTCATATATTTAAAGAGGTCTAGGAATTATTAATAAATTTGAAATAGGTGGCTACATTGAATTCATAATAAATGTTCTCGTATGATTTTATGTACATAATTGATTGGAACTTCTATAAATTTTACCCAAATGATTATGCTTTTATCATTTCATCACTCACGCTTTAATTATTATTTTACTATAAATGTGATCATTATCCTCTTATTTAAATTTGTAAATATTTTGCATCTTGTACTTATTTGAGGGGGAATATGTTACTATCATCTATGGTTGACTTAAAGTTTTTATATACCATATTATTCATCTCATATGTGCTACATTTTTGCTTATGTTAAAAAGGAAAAATTGTGTTTTGATCTTAAATAATATCTCTTTTTGCTTATGTCAAAAGGGGGAAATTGAGTGAGATGATTATGAATGTTTTGATTTGAAAATATAATATACTTAGAATATATGAAATTGATTTGTAAAAGTAGGGGGAATATGAATTACATGATAAATTTATATTGTATATTTCTTTATCAATATAATATCAATTGTTCAATCTTACCCTACAAATCATCTTATTTGTCATAATCAAAAATGAGAAAATTGTTGACCTATGGTTGATTATAAGCTTAATGTTTTGATTATAACAAACAAGCCAATATTATTTCTAACAATTGATTTTGAATTATGATAGTTCAACATTGAAATCAATCAAGTATTGTCAAAATCAACACATTATAAATTGGACTCGAAATGAAGAATAAAGTGAAAGTTAAGCATTCAAGTCAAATCATTCGAGACGATAGCGATTTGCATGCGACGATCAATTGGAACTTAAAGATTCACAAAAGACGCAAATCAAGATACAAGTCAAAAAAATGACAAATTCAGGATGATTAGACATTGTACAATCATATATAAAGGTAAAACATTTTAATATTTGACAATGAATCGAGACGAATTCAAGTTTTGATTTTACGATCAAAAAATCACGGTACAAAAATGTTCGTATAAAGATTATTTTTCAAAAGGTAAAAATCTCAAAACTCATATTTGAAAAATATCACTTACCTTGAAAATATTTTCAAAACGTCCCTCGAGCACTTACATTTGTTAAAAATTAAAACGAGGACGTTCGGCGTAAAACTGTCATACCGGATGTTCGGTACACCATATCGGACGTCCGGTATGGCAGTTTTAACGCCAATGGTAAAAAATTCAATCGTAATGGATTTTCTGACACAAACGGCTAGTTGACCGTCCGATAGGGATTGTCTGGTTGGACAGAGTTTTTGACGATTTTTCACTTATAAATACCAACTCACTTTGCATTCAATTAAAATCTTTTCTAGAGCAATAAGTGAGCATTTATTGAGATAAATCATTGATCTTCATTATTTATTCATCCTCATAAATTGATTTATACTTAAAAAACTTTTGATCATTCTAAACTTAGAAAATCAATTTCTATCAATGTTTTTCAAATCAAACACTGGAGTCATATTCATTGTCATCTATTAAAATGTTTGCCTTCTTCTCTTTTTGTTCTCAACTTTGAATCTATTATTCATTAAGAAGAGAATATTTCACTTGTAAACTCATTTTGAATTGTGGATCGTGTTAAAGTCCATTAAAGATTAATATTGTACAAGGATTGGTGCTCGTTGTAGTAAGTCACCGTGTGGATCATATTGAGGTCTCGTAAAACTCAATAACGTGGGTTGTGTTGAGATCCCAAAAAGCTCAACGTTGTAAAAACATTGGTGCTCATTGGTTGTAAGTCATCGGAAGCGATGTAAACCGTTGGTTTGCACCATAAGTCAACAAATATAGTGAAAAATGTCTTGTTCGTACCAGAGAGTTTGGTAACGGGGACGTAGATCAGTGCATTGGATCAAACCTCCATATTATATCGTTTGCACTCTCTATCCCTTCTCCTTAACGTGTTTTTACTTTGTGTAAATTTACACCGTTCTACTTGCTTGATTAATTTGGTTTAGTTGTCTTCTATTCATATTTGCACTTATTATTTGATTGATCTACTTGCTTGAACTTACTTATGATTATTAATTTATCAACGCGTTTTTAACTTACGTGAATTTAGTTAATTATTCTTAAAAGTTTCAAAAACCAATTCACCCCATCTTGATTAGCTATTCTTGGACTTTCACCGTTCAGTGTGCACCAAGCTCATCGTTATGCTTATTCTCAAAATCTAGAAAAATCTCAATAAGAACAATTCAATCTTTTCAACATAAAACGTCCGACTTTATGTACCGATTGAGAACGATACATTTTGATCACGTCACAAAATTTGTCTCACTATACTTGAGCAATCAAGTATACAATTTATGACATCATATATGATCATTGAACTTTATATTATTGTTACAAATTAAAACATGTGAATAATTGAATAATAATTCATAATGTCGTTCACAAAATATTACTCGAAGGGCATTAAGATATCAATATCTTCAGCCAAGCTCAGTAAAAAACTGTAGGTTTGTTTGACCATACTTAGAAATCCTTTAATGTTGTAGACGATATTGTCACTCTATTGTGTGAATATAATTTAAAATATCTAGATGTTCAAAAGACCATAAAATAAAATAACCAATCTTCAAGTACCTAATTGAGTGAATTTTTATTCATCATTTTATTGTTTTTCATATAAAAGTATTGCAACCAATTGATTTCTTAAATAAAAGAAAAGAAGAGAAACTTGTTTCTTTCTCTCTTTTTAGACAAATAATAAGGTTAGCAGAAATGTGAGATTAACTATATAAAAATTCTTCTTCAATTATTTTGACCTTTTCCTTGGGAAAGGGGACGAAAGCCCTGCTCGCTATGCGCAATCCCCGTTCCTAGCCGTCATATTGACATCCCTAAGAAACTCGCGAAAAGTTGATGTGAGCATTTGAATTTCAAGATTTGTGTTCGCAAGTAAACCATTATTTTTGTGTAACGTGTTAAGGATTAAATTCACGTCAATTAAATATCAAAATTTCAATTAATACGTAAGGGTTTGTGTTACTTCTCTTTACAAGTTTGACGATTTAAGATAGGATCTTAAATCTTAATACCAAAATGATAGAAAATGATGCACGTATGAGATCCAACCAGTTGTACAAAACAAACAATTCTTTGACCCAATATCATGTTATAATAAGAAAAAGAAAGAAATAAATCAACAAACAATAAATT
>CAIGRB010075563.1:0-13009 GCA_903798255.1 Fraxinus quadrangulata
ATGATTAAAAACGAGGTATTCAACGAGACCCATATTGATATATTTTTCGTCACTCTATCAAAAATTAAATATTTGACCCGAAAATATAAGTATTTAAAACTTTATTTTAGTCCCTCAACTTTCAAAATCATAATATATAGAACCATAATTTTATTCTAAAATTTTCGGGGTGCTACATTAAGCTCTTCTAAAATCGTTGATATTTTTTCGGATTGAATGACCGATCCGCAAACTAAATCAATGGGAAATGAGAAGTCGGTCACATTGACTCCTTCAAATGGATAATACCCCACTTTTGAATTGCATCGTAGTACATGTAATATCCCATATGAATGTTGTATTCATCCAACTTGGCAAGTTATTGATAATACTTTGCAAATATCTTTTCATTCAATAGGGGATGACCATCTCCCACGAGCTTAATGTCCTCATCCCAATCACTAGATATTCTCTCATGAGCATGTAACTATAATCATAATTGTCTATTGCTTGTTTTTGACATTTCAAATATTGTCTAAACCAAAGAAGTTTCGACATTGATGAATATAAGCATAGCCCAGTACAATGCATCGCATAATATATTTCAATATTTGGGCTTCCAATCATATATCAATAATCCATGAATACATTATCCATTGAAAGATTTTTTTTTTTTACTTTACCATGTTAGAATCATGCATATATAGTTGAAAAGAACAGTGGGAGAATACCAACACAAGGTAAATTAAAAGTGTGGGGAATAGCCAAAAGTTACAAAAATAATAAAAGCAAATAAAAGTTAATAAAAAATTTGTTAAAACTAAAATTAACTGAAGTGATAATCGAGGTAAAAAAATTCTCCAATAACGGCGCCAAAAAATTGTACGAAGAAATTACTTATCGCAAGTGTACAAGTCACGTTCAGTAATAAAGTGGACTTGTGAGTCCAAGTTGCCGATTCCTCGAAAAATGTTTACTTTCGATTAAACTACTCTGGTCAAATTAATTCTAACAAATAAAAACAAACATACAATAAGTGTTTGATTTGAAAATAAGGAAATAAATAACTAAAACTCTACGAAAACAAGAAAACATAAAAACTTGGGAATTTCGAAGGATAAAGTGGTTGAGGTTCTTGATTTTGTTTAGCCGTCACCTAATTCATTTCTCCACAAGCAAATTAAAAAGGAGAACCTACGGTATTTACTATTTGTTATAAAATGCACAATTTTTTCTTGAATGATACACAAATCAGTAAATTCATACATTTATTGGCCAAACAAATGAAGAGCAACAAATACTTAGTAAATACACTCAAAATAAGCAACTAAAATTTAAGAGCAAGTACTAAAATAAATAAAGTTAGGTTAAACTACTTCATAAATCCCAACATCAAGAACTAGCTCATTTTATATAAACGATAAAAAGGAGAAGATTCATTGCAACACATTACAAATAGGTGGAAAATAATGTATGAAATACAAGATTAAAGATAAAACCCTTTTTGGTTGGATTCTTGAATCAATGGTATGGATTGATCTTGATTTCTCCAAAATTTCTTCACTTCCTTTGAGTTTTTCTCCTCCTTTGTGCCCTTGTTCTTATGTCTTTTCTTCCCAAAATGAAAAGAAAAAGAAGAAGAATGAAGAGAGGGATTTAAAATGGGGCCAATGTGGTTGAAAATGGCTTGCAAAAGCCTTAAAAATCATACCCAGAAATTGCACCAAAAAGTCCCTTCAAAATCATGAAAATTCCAAAATGGTACATAGCCGGAAAGCGGAGTGTGTGCAAGGATTCTGCTCACTCACCGTGAGAGGAAAATGGTCTCGGGTTAATGGGAGTTTTGCCTACAAAAGCCACGGGTACACAATTGTGAGTAGAAATCCACTTATTTAATCAATAATGAGGTTATTTTAAGTGTCAAAACAAGTGTGCTAAAACTCACTTATCACAGCCAACAAATCTCCACTTTTGTGCTAATGGTATTACACACACAACATTAAGTAAAGAAAACACTATAACATAAGGCAAGCTTCAGTTTCACCATCTTCAATATCAATTTATATGTATCTACAATTTCTCAAAGTCAACTTTGTAAACAAGATTTAAAACTTTTTAGAGGGAGTACCGTAGTCCCTGTCCCCATGTCAAATGGATTGAATAGGGTGGGAATTTTTTCTAGTGATAAAGATTCCTTGGAAATTATATCTCTAATGAAATGTATTTTTACATCAACGTGATTAGTTCTTTCATGAAAAACTAGAATTTTACATATATGAATTGCACTTTGCGTATCAAAATAAACATTCATTAATTTCAGATAACAAACCTTTTAGCCATAAGGCTTCTTTTATAGCCTTCGTTGTAGCTACAGATTCTACTTTAGTAGTAGATAAGGCTACAACAGAATGTAATTAGGATTTTCAAATAATACAAGTTCAATACAAAGTAAACATATATGTAGCAATGTATTTCTTGTTATCCTTATCCCATACAAAGTTAGAATAAAAAAAATCCCTTAAGATTAACTCCCTCATTGCAAGATTTAAAACATAATCCTAATTGAGAAGATCTGTTCAAATACCTCAATAACCACATTAAGACAGCCTAGTATTTAGGACAAGGATTGGCCATGAACCTATTAACAGTACTAGTGGCATGTGCAGCATCAAGCCTAGTACAAACCATGGTATACTTGACAAACCCACAACACTGGCATAAGGTACCTTTTCATACACCTTATATTAGATTCATCAATGGAACACTAATCTTTACTTAATTTGAAATTACTAGCAAGTGGTAAAGTAGATTTAGAGTCATGCATAACAAATTATGATAACACCTTTTCCACATAAAAAGTTTGTTTCAAAATTGAAACTTATTTAGGCCTATTTTTTTCACAAAATCTATACCAAGAATCCTTTTAGCATGACCTTAATTTTACGTTTCAAATTTAGTACTTTAAGATCTTTTATGTCATTAATGTCACTCATTTTAGGTTCAATTAACAACATATTATCTACATACATGAGCAAATAAACAATCAAAACATCATTATTCTTCTTTTTATAATATAAACAAGAATTAAAAGTACTTCTAGTGAAGCCAACAAATGCAATAAAGTTATCAAATATTTTGCATCATTGTTTAGGTGATTGTTTTAGCTCTTTTTTCTTTTTTTTTAGCAAAAACGCTTGATGAGGTTTTCCTTTATTTATAAAGCCCCATGACTGACTCACATATATAGTCTCTTTTAGTTCACCAAGTAAGATAGCAGTTTTAACATCTATTTGTTCAAGTTTAAAATTATAACGAGTAACTAATGCAAGCATTATTCTTATTGTAGTGTATTTAACAACTAGTGAAAAATCTAATTGCAATCAATACCTTATTTTTGAGTAAAACCCTTTGCAACAAAGATGATTTTGCGAGTGGGGGAGGCATCATCAGAGACTACGCATGATACTGTATCAGGACTTTCTCAGCTTCATATGGACCATGCTTAGAGGCAGAGCTCTGGGCTATTCTTGATGGAATTTTACTAGCTCATGGACTTGGCTTTTCAGCGATTTGGGTAGAGTCTGATTCTACAGCAGTTATTCACTGCATCACTAGAGGAAAAAGACCATGGGTTATTCAGGGCATACTTAGACGTATCATAGATATCATATCCTTCAATAGAGATAGAGTTTCTCACATTTACAAAGAAGGAAACTAGGTTGTAAATGCTCTTGCTATGGAGGGTTGAGATCATTGACGATATCAGATTTATGGACTACATGACCTACCACAATATATTAGGGACCTAGTACAAATTGACAGACATGGATTGCCTAGTGCTAGAATTTGATTTTTATTTTTACTTCCAATTCTTAATTTTGACTTAATTTGCATTAATTCTTATTGTAAATGAAGTAGTACTTCCTTGTTTACTTCTTTAATTTTCAACATTTATTTATTTTCACTTTAAGAGAAGTAGTACTTCTTCATTTATTGCTTTCATTATTTTCATGTAACCACGGTATTTTTTCGACACAAGTGAGGGTATATTAAAAAATTTCGGAGGTACCGCCCTCATTTAATTAAAAAAAATCTAAGAAATTGCTTTTCAAAATTTTCATCCTTAAAACTATAAATTCACTTACAGTCAATTAAGGACTTATCTATAGGCATTCGAACTAATTTCCAGGTCCTATTTTTAACTTGGGAATTCATTTCTTCTAACTGGCAGCTAACTGCTTCATCATATGATTTTGGCTCCTTAAAGGCTAAATCTAGAATAGTAAGGGAAAAATAATCTCTAAACCTAACAGTTTTCTTATTTCTTTCCTAGCCCTATCTCTACTTAATTGGTAGTCTTCTAAGGTATTTCATGTTCTTCATCTACCCCTTTAACATTTCTTTCTACAGTATTTTCAGAATCAGAAGCATCTTCTGCTTCATTTTCAACCTGAAACACATTAATAAGATCATGTGTGGACTCAAGTTCCACCTACAACTTGGTCATACTCTCATTTGCTCTCTCAAAACCCCCATAGAGCTTTCGTTACTCAGACAATGCATGTCAAACTCATTAAAGGTTACATACCTGCTAGTAATCATCTTTAAACCTCTAGAATGTCTAGCCCACGATCTCTATATCTTACCCTTTCAGAATATTCCAGAAAAATACATTTTTGTGACTTTAGCTCTAACTTACCAACATTTTGATGAGAGTAAGCAAAAACACCAAAAGTTTTTAAATAAAAGTAATTTGGTAGTGTGCCAGACCATACAGCCTCAGGTGTTATGCTTTCTAGAACACTAGAAAGAGTCATATTAATAATATAAGCAGCTTTCATCAAAACTTTACCCCACAAAAACCTTAGGGACTTAGAACTAACCATCATACACATCACCTTATCTAAACGAATTTTGAACTTACAGTCCGCCAGACACGACTATTACTAGTACTTTTTGACCTCCTGACTGCAATTCCCATAGCTCTCCTGGGTTGCGTGCTCTTGCACCAACTTCCGTCTGTAATTTTCATAACTCTTATAGGTTACTTGCTCGTACACCAACTCCCAACTTTATGAATTCCTCTATCTCATGTGAATCAATGAAGAACTCCACGTTTTTCAATAATTGGAACTCCAGTCACCTTTCTTTGATCTTCAGAACTTTGACGGATGTGTAGGAAGTAGCAGTTTGGTATACGGATTATGGATTTAATGTTTTCACTGCCAAAAATAAATCAAAACATGAAGGTTGAAATCTTATTTGATGAAGACGATATGGAGCATTATGTATTTTCTCAATGATCAACCTTGGAAAAATCGTTTAGAGGCTTTCTTGTATTTATAGTTTAGGTTTAGGGTTGAATGGGCCGGACAAAAAGCTTTAAAATGCGAATTAAAATTTTTCGGGAAACAATGTCGTTCGAGTGAAAGCTTAGAGATAAGATGTCGCTTGAGAGAAGGCAAGGCGACGGCGGGCGATAATTTTTTTGTTTCTACCGCTCGAGTAAAGTCAAGGCGACAGTCTAGCGAAATTGTGGTGTCGTTTTTTCCTTATTTTCATTTTCAAACTCTAGACCTAATACAGATCAATTAATAGTATTTGCAACTTATTCCTTGACTTTTACAACACATTAATTCTAGTACTTTTTGTTCATAGATTTGCTAATTACATTAAAAACCTAACAATCTCCCACTTTGACATTCTGTGACAAAACTACAAATCTAAAGTCAATGTAGTACAAATATAGACACAAGACAACTACTACTATCATACCAACTTTGGCTGAAATGTATTTTCCTTTGTCAACCTGTTTCCTGAAACAAACAATTCAATACCTTGTGTAAAAGCACATGAAACAATAATATGGATAAACACAATTCAAACAGTTAATCATTAGTCATACTAGGTAAATTAATATGCATTGATTCATATCAACTTAAACCAACATACTAAAACAAACACTGATATCACTAAATATCAAAACTTAATCAAGCTAAAATGAATATTATATTCATCCAAATCAAAATTTTAACATTAAATTTTAATGTCAACTAAAAAAAATTCAAGTACATTTATAGTGTCAAAATATCAGTCAAAAATATATCTACTCCCCATTTTTGTCACAAATGACAAGGGGTAACCTAAAAACTATGCAGCATCGTCAGCATCAGTAGCATCAGTACCCTCATCAGAAGTTGCACCATTATCCCAATGTTGACGAATCTAGCGCAACTCACGTTGAAGATAGCCGACAACACCATGAAGTGAAGCAAACTATGTAGTGTGTCGATCAACTGTAGCTCTTAGTTGCGTAATCTCGACCACCATATGAGCCTGTTGCTCTATCAGTACAGTCATCTGTCCCATAAGTGCTACAGAAGGATCAATGGGAACATACGTAGACAGAGGAATGGACTCAGTAGGTAGAGGAGCAGAAGTGGATGTCAAGGGGATGGGATATCAGGACGTGGAGGAACAGAAGTAGAAGCAGAAAAATTGAAGTGATCAACAGAAATGAGGTCATCAATAGGATCAACTAGCACAGTCAAATCAATTGGCTCAGCTGACATAGAAGAAGCATAAGACCTACTCTGAGAAATAGTAGTGTGGCCAATCAGTCGAAAAATCCTCCTAGGAATCCCTTCCAAAAAACTAACGCCAAGTGTGGTCACTAGGTGGTAAATCAAACTAGTATAAGGAAGCCCTACCTTAGTCCCTGTGACACGAAAAATGTGTAAAATCTATTAGTAGATAAACGAGGATAGATCAATAGAATCGTCGTGTAATAAGGCTTACAAAAATCGAACCTTCTACATAGGTGATGAAGAAGTATGTGAAACAGGTCACAGATTCGTGCACACAATGTACAACAGAATCTTGCGATCAGTAGGAAGAGAGCCCGTGCGGATTGCACTAGGACCTTCTTCCAACAATGTGTTAAACGTTGTCGAACGGACAAGAGAGTCCGTCGGAAGGGTATTAGCCGATAAATATGGAAATAAAGGGTCAACGACCCGAGGAATATGGGCTATACTATACACGACATCGGGAGTGATCTTAACCATCTTACCCCTAAGAAATACCCTAAATGTTGAACCGCTAACGTCATGAATGTTAGCATAAAACTCGTAAACGAGGAGACTAGATGGAGGCGTTAAATCAATAAGCAAAGGATCCCAAGCCCAAGAAGTGAAAATAGCAGCGAGGTCGGAGGAAAGGTCAACAAAACTACCTCGCGTTCCACTAGCACTAGGCATAACGAGAACTGGGTCCTGAATACCTCCTAGGCAGTGGCGGATATGAACAGGGGTCAGCTAAAGGATATGCACACTGGATGTTTTTGCAGTCGTTCGTGTGGGCTTTGGTGGCATCTGAGAAGTAGATTAGATAAACATGTCAAATAATGCAACGAGAGGCGAGCGAGATAACCTCTGCTTTTATCGCTCAAGCGACGCTCAGCGAAAAGCTGGAGAAATTTTTTTGACACAAATAACATTGAATTTTTGAAAATTTTGAAAGATGGCTCCCCGCTTTTTTTATATAAAATTAAGTCTCCGACATATAGATGAACCCAAAAATGGATATGTTTACAAGTATTGCATTATCAATAAAAAATTTCCCTCATAGTCAAATCAAATTCAAAAAATTTCCCACATGAAAGTGTATAAGTGACTCACATGTGTTAAGTGCCACTATTTTATCATGAACATGACTTAAATTTGTGAGAAAGGGTATGCGAACATCACTGTTAAATAAGTATTTTTCCTTACTAATGAAAGTTAAACACATAAGATTATTAGGACCTTAAAATGAAGCTCATTTACACGTATATTTTTATTTTCTTCTCCTAAGTTTGAGCATATATTTTTTATATCATTTTTCTCAATTATTACATCTTATGTGTAAACTCTTTTCTATTAAGCGAGAAAAATGTTCCCAGCGAGGTTTGGGCCGGTTAACCCGAGTCAGTTGACCATAGGCATCAGGTTATGAGAAATCTCGTAGGCTTAATTGCTTGAGTCAAATAGGCTCCGAAGAAGAGTATAAGATGATATATAGTTTAGTTTATTTTTCAGAGGACTATATGTGAGGTTAGATCATCTAAATGAAGGTTAATTCATGTTCAAGATCACCTTACCAACACATGATTGACATCCCAAATCTCACTCATGCGGTCCAGATTCACTCATAAGATCATAGTGTGTGATGTGTATCTGGTACATGAAGAAACATATACTCAGTACTCCACATTAAACCTAACCAAGTAATGGAAACAATATTAAAGATTAGATGAATGTATACTCGGTCACAAATGCAATATTTAAGAACATCATGAAATGTCCAGTAGCATAAAAACGCAAAAAAAATTTTTATTAAAAAAATATCAAGAACTTTAAAAGCAAAAACAAAACAAAAACAAATGAGATGCATGCAAGAATGAATGAACTTAATGAACTGCACATGCATTCACCTAAATACCTAGTCAAAGAGGTACATGCATGCTCTTACCTTTAAGAGCATGATCAATCTCACAATCTTTCATGTCACTCTTCTTAACTCACACCTTCTTAGAAGTAGAAATGATTCTAGTTAACTGAGTCATCATCTCAATTAAGTGGCTAACCCGATTGGTGAAAAAGTTAACCTTACTTGAAATATCCCGACTTTTACTTCTACTCGCAATTTTACGACACCTATGTCTTGTGTGTCCCAGTGCACCACAATGGTAATAGGTGGGAATAAACCTAGGTTCAAACCTATGTGGAGATTATCGTTGATTTACAGGATGATTGATCATACGTTGTCTAGTTGGTCTCGATCCTAAAACATTCTTGCCCTTGGGTTTAGGATTAGTAGCATTCCTAACTTTGTTGGTGGCTGGGATGAATGTGATCTTGGAAGTATTAACACTAGTATTACCATTTTGAACATATACTAGACCGTGCCTATTTCCAGAAGTCTTGTTGATGCCTAACAGATTATCGAGTTTTTGAGTACCACTCATGAAAAAATGAAGTTGAATATTAGATTTTTCTAGATCGCTTGTTAAAGATTTAACTTTAGCTTCTAGATTCTTATTAACAAGTTTCAACTCACCCAAATTTTTGGTAGTATCCTGAAGGTCACCCAAGAGTTTCTCTCTCAAGTTCATTAACCTTTTTTAGTACGACTTTATTGACCTTCTTATTTTTAAGACTCTCATCAAACAGCTGTTGATAAGATTCATGAATATCGGTCTCATCCTAGGAATCTTACTTTGTTCATCATTCTCTATCGTTTTACTTTCCTTATCAAATTCAATCTTAGTTATAGACGTGAAAGCCATAAAATTTTGTTTATCATCACTGCCACAGGTATTACTATGAACACTTGAATCTAATTCATCATCACTTAAAGTTACTGCTAAAGCCTTACCCCTTCCTTTATTCAAATTCTTCTTCAAATTAGGATATTCATTCCTATAGTGACCAAAACACTGACACTCATGAAATGTAACTGACTGGTTTTTATTACTAGAGGCCCTATGGTTATTTTTTTCACGCTTATCTTTCGAGAATTTACTATGGATAACATTATTCCTAGCGTGAAGTTTTCTCCTATTCCTTATCGCTTTCTGGAATTTCTTAACAAACTAAGTTATTTCGTCGTCCCTAAGAGTCTCAGTATCAGTAGACTCACTCTCTTATTTCCTAATGGTATTCATGGCTATGGATTTAACCTTTTTGGTTGAGATATAGTGAGTTTATAAGTTTGGAGGGATCTTACAAGTTTGTGTATCTTAACTGTATCTAAGTCCTTACTTTCTTCAATAGCGGTGATCTTAGGCCTAAACCTTTCAGGTAGGAATCTAAGGACTTTTCTAACTATCTTAGACTCGGGGATCTTCTCACCTAGGTTGAAACAAAATTTTACTATATCATTAAGCTTCGCATAGAATTTATCGAATGATTCACCAACCTTCATTCTAATTTCTTCAAACCTAGATGTTAAAATCTGTAGTTTGGAGTTCTTAACAGTTTTGGTTCCTTATTGTGTGGTCTCTAAAATATCCCAAACATATTTAATAGTTTCACACATCGTTACTCTCCTAAACTCTTTTGCAGACAGAGCCATAAACAGAGCATGAATCCCTTTATTATTCTAGTTGCAATTAGCTACTTGATCTTTAGTCCAAAGAGAAATGTCAGTGGGTCTAAAAACACTGCAATAGTAGATGAAGGTGCAGTCCAACCGTTTTATACACTGATCTAAATACGCTCATCCAATGCTTTAAGAAATGCTCTCATTCGAACTTTTCAGTATGTATAGTTGCTTTCATAAAAAAAATGAAGGCACGGATATAGACTGATTCATCTAGATTATATTATGGGTCAAGAATCGAAATTCGATTCTGATACCAATTGAAATTACGAGGTTCGACCCAAATTACACCTAGAGGTGGGTGAATAGGTGATTATGCGGATTAAAAATTAGTAATTAAATAGCAAGAAACCACTATTAATTATCTCTAAATAGTTAATCAATCAAATCAATTTTCCTAAGTTGAATTGCCGTAATTATATAAAAGTAATAAATAAATAAACAACCAGAAAGATTACGGAGAAACCCCAATTAGGTAAAATTGTGGACACTTTGCTAGTCAGAAATCCACTATAAACGAATTTTGAACTTATAGTCCGCTAGACACAACTATCAGTATTACTTTCTGATCTCCTGATTGCAATTCCCACGGCCCTCCTGGATTGTGTGATCCTGCACCAACTCTCGATTGCAATTTTCAAAGCCCTCCTAGATTACGTGCTCGTGAACTAACTCCCAATTTTATGAATTCGTCTATCTTCTATAGATCAACAAAGAACTCCACGTTCTTTAACAATTGAAACTCCAGTCACCTTTCCTTGATCTTCAGAATTCTGACAAATGTGTAAGAAATAGCAGTTTGGTATTTGAATTATGAATTTGATGTTTTGAATAAATCAAAACATGAAGGTTGAAAGCTTATTTGATGAAGAAGATATGGAGCAGTATGTATTTTCTCAATGATCAATCTTGAAAAAAATCATTCAGAGGCTTGCTAGTGTTTATAGTTTAAGTTTAGGGTTGAATGGGCCGGACAAAAAGCCTTAAAAATACAAATTAAAATTTTTCAGGAAACACTATCGCTCGAGCGAAAGATTAGCGACAGGCGAGTGACAATGTTTTTATTTCTGCCGCTCGAGCAAAGTCAGAGCGACAATCTAGCGATATTGCAGCGCCACTTTTTCCTTCTTTCCATTCTCGAACTCTAAATCTAATACAACTCAATTAATAGTATTTGCAACTTACTCGTTGACTTTACAACGCATTAATTCTAGTCATTTTTATCCCAGATTTACCAATTATATTAAAAACCTAACAAACTAAAACAATTTTAACAAGTTTTTAATCATCACAAAAAAATATGGTAGAGTTCAAATTTTCAATTTGTACCAAAAATTTTGACAGCACACAGCATCACAATTTCAAGTACAATAGGTTGCAAATGCATACAATTTAGAAAGATCAATAGTTAGATAACAGAATAATCTTTAGCCACCAAATGTCCAAATTCACCATGGTCATTAACACATGATGATAAAGATAAAAAAATCTCAAAATAATAGAAATTACAGAATCACAACCATGCAATGGAGTTCAGAACAACAACTATGATCAAAACAAGCGAGAACGTAAGAATACTATAGAATATATGCCAAAACACAAAGTAATCGCAATATTATAGTTAGGGTTCAGAGAAAATCAAACAAAGTGGTGGTATGGAGTTTTGACCACTATAAACTTTCAACAAATGAATAGTTAACAGGTTTGATAGCCACCAGTGAAAAAATTTCAGAAAAACTTGTAGAAATTACAAATCCTTTCAGACTTCAAATACACGCGTCGATTCCTTTCCAAGAGCAGCTATAGAAGGCAAGATCTTTCAAAAAGAAGATGTAGGGTTCTAGATCAGCCACCAAATGCTTTGATACCACTATTAGAAGAAAAATCAAACACGTGACAAGAAATTGTACAAAATCTCAATCAAATACTACAACTCCAGAATTGACTAAAGGCATCTCAAATATCAACGATATAAGGCTCAAAACATTGTATCCTTTTGTACAAACTAGAAACCTAAAACCCAGACCCTCAATGATTCAGTCGACTGTTATTAATTTTGTATCTTAGAAGTGTACGGATTGTAATAAGTAAAAAAATAAATCTAAAATTCGGATTATCGTTCACACGGGAACTCCTATCTAACCGTCGGTTAAATTATTTCTAACTACAATTTGATTAAAAATAAATAGAAGTAATTATTTTTTGTTTTGATTTCTTATTTTAAATATACGAAAACAATAAAAGTTAATTTTTTATATGATGGTTTGGTGGTTAGAATTTACGAGTTCACCATAGTTGTCTTCTTAATCTAAATTATCAATTTTTTATAAAAATTAATTATATGTAAATGATCAAATTCTTCTAACATATTAAATTTAATACTTTTGAATTCAAATTGACACTATTTAACTAATTCAATTTCATATCTTTATTTGAATCTGCATCCATCTTCTTAAATAATTCATATAATGACCTCAATAACTAAAGAAGGCATCTCTACACTTTTATACTAATTATCGACTTTCACTACGTGGTTTAAATATACTAAAATAATAAAAGTGAATTTTTTATATGATGGTTTGGTGGTTAGAATTCACTAGTTCACCAAAGCTGTCTTCTTAATCTCAATTATCAATTTTTATAACAATTAATTATATGTATATGATCGAACATATCAAATTTAATATTTTTGTGCTAAGAAGAAAGGCACCCCGTGAAAGTTGGTATCAGAGCTGCGGCTCAAGACCCTCGATAAGAAAGCTATGGATCCAATTGGATCGAACACCACGGAGGTGGTGGATCCTCCAAAGATGACTACAAAACAGCGCATGGATGCGCTTGAGATGGTGAATACTCGGTTGGGTTGTGCCATGGATGGCCTCGAGGA
>CAIGRB010075563.1:25409-38094 GCA_903798255.1 Fraxinus quadrangulata
AATCTACCAATACCAAATAATAGTAATTGGGTGTACAACACATTTATTTTGTATCCTTGAGATCAATATTCAATATAGTCGCCAGTATATGTTTCCGTCAAGTTTATAAATACTCAAATCACTTTTTATTTACATATTTGAAGGCATTCACAAGTATTGTCTACTTCTTATTTATATTTATTTATAATTTAAACTATTTATAAACACATCCCAAATATGTTTATGAGAGAGAAAATACAACAAAAAAAGGCATCTAATACAAGGACAACAGCTTTGCTTAAGCCCATTGATCCCATCGCAACCGTAGTTTGCCCAACTTCGACCGCACATTGTAAATATTAGACTAGTTTGAGTTGTAATTTCCTTTCCGTTGTAATATTTATTTTCATTGTAAAATAGCTAGAAAATATGAAAAGTTTAATACGATTCTTCGACTTTTTAACGTCTACTCATGGCACTTAGATTATTTTTCCTAATCTATTATAGGGGGTATTAATCTTTCAAACAATCTTTTAAGTTTTCTAGTGTTCGCCCCTACACTAGCCATTGTAATTTCCTGCTTTCAACAATTGTAATTTCTAGCTTTCAAGTAATCAATGATCAAGTTTTCTTCAATTGTGTTTAAAACTTTCAACAATTTGTAATCAAATCTGCTTTCGTCCTGAAACAACCGAGAAAATGCGAAAGATAGTCTAACGGAGCAGACTACTGTCGCACGGTATCCCTTTCCGTGCTAAGAAGAAAGGCACCCCGTGAAAATTGGGTTTAATTTGGAATGATTAGTAGAAAGTCTTGTCAAGTATATGATCATTTTTTTGTTTTGATGCTTCTTTAATTACACTGAACGTTTAGTAATTTTTGCACTCATACACCTAACTTTTTTCAGCACATTCTTATCTTAAACTTCATTAATTAACACATCTAGCCCCTAATAATGTTTTCTGTATTTTTTTAACGTGCTTTGATGGGAACAAATATTCCACCTCTCTCTCTTTTCTTATTTGAAAATATGAAAGGGAAAAGAAGTCTAACATGAACATCATGAAGAAAAAATGTACAAATCAATTGACGTTTGAGAAAAAGAATATACAAAAAAATGTAAAAGACACAAATGTGACAATGAGCAAAAGTCAAAAACCTTTAGTACGATTGAACTGAAACGCAACAAAAAAAAAAAAATGCCATTTTAGAGAGCCATCGAAGATGCAAAGCATAAATACGGCTCATGTACGTCTAAGCCCCTCCAGAAATATAATTCGAACCTAAGAAATACACATTTTACACCGTACTTGTCAAATCCAGCCTGATCATCAACTCTCCAGAGCATACAAAGCACCAGATCACCGAATAGGGTCACACCAAGAACAATATGAATGAGCTCACTACAAAAAGGTTCACTTTTAGCAACAAAAAGAAAGTGATTCGAAACCTCAATAAGCAAAAACCTACATTACAGTTCTAGTGCTACGTCTTGAACCACTCAGCCATACATCTAACTAAGAAGTAATTGACTGCCAATTATTTCACTTGCAACCTTTGGAGACACCAAAATGTTCAACAGGAGTTCATAAAGATGGCAACAAGGGCGAAAGCCGAAAACACTAGGCATTATATCGAAGACACTAATGGTAGTATTGAGTTTGAGTCTATCTCTTCATAATTAATAGGGTGCAAACATGGAGGAGAATATGCATCGACAGCATTCTGCAAGTCACCTTCCATCAAACCAGACTTTTTGTCAAGTTCATCCCTGTCCATGGCATCCTGACAATACAAAAACTTCAATTATGTAAAGTTTAGATTCGATAATACAATATAGAGACTAATTCCTCGTACAAGTTGCCCTTTTGCTGTCTTCAGATAAAGTAAATTTTTTTGGAGACAAAATTGAAATAAACATGAAATTAAGCAAGCAAGAAAGCTTCCATAACCCAAAATAATAAGAAAAGATGCAATGTTACGAATTTTAAAAATTTGTGATGCAATTTGAACGAAAAGGTTCTTCTAAAATTAGAGATTAGCAAAAGAGTGAGCCTTTTACCTTCACTGAGCACTGATAAAATGTAGGAAGAAAACGGATCTTGCAATATTCATTGAAGAGTATTGTGAAAACCAGGAGTGGTATGGTGGAAAAAGAAGCAGCGGGCTTTGACTTCAATCCAAAAAGACCAATCATCGAGATTTGCGTGATGATCATTGCAATGACAATGTAATTATGAATATATGGCCAGTATTGGCCACTGGTTTCATACGTAGTTATATACACATCCTGAATCTGCATTGTGAAAAAGAAAAAAATAATAATAATAATCAGTGGCATAATTGTTGTTTGAAGCATCTACAATATTAACAGTGGGAAAAAGGAACAGGAATTCAAGAAAGAAGAATAATGAAGTGTAAGTCATCAAAATCTTTCAGAATGTCTAGGTTAACAAAATCTAATTTATCACTCGACATTTTTCAGGAAAATCCTAAATTTCAATAAGAATATGAGAAATGGAAAATATGCTGTCACTGGTTTTACTTGAGAAACGGAAAAGTTTACTCGACTTAATCTACCTATTCAAGGAGCATTTGAAGTTATTCCATGTCATTCAAGAAAATTGCACATGAAATTAGATTTGTGTTTCAAGGTGTTAATCTTCTTCTGCTGCTCAATCCCTTGCATTTGTTGTCCATTACTCGTCAGAATTTACCTAAATACTTTGATTTGTGTAATAAGTTCTCACTGATAAGAATTTATTCCAACAGTTGGTCACTAAGATAATATTTCTGTATAAATATAAACAAAAATGTTCAGAAAAAAAAATAAAAAAAATCAAGAAATCAGATTACGCTTTCTCAAGNGCGCGCGCGCTCATAGTGGACAGTTCTCAATCGCATATTCTGACATCTTCTAAATATTTTAACTACCCACATCTTTTAGTATTTAAAGATTATCAATGAAGGTATATAGACAAAAACATATTTGGGGATTTGCTTGTGATGGGATTAAAAATCAGGCCAATCAACAAAAACAAAAAATATGCAGTAGTTACTGGATTGGCCTAGTACAAAGGCTAACAGGAAACAAAAATAAAACCACAGGAAAAGAACATAAAATAGTTTTGCCATTTCCCTTTTCTCTTCTAGATAAGAATTGAAACTATTCAACAAGTGAAATAGCACATAGACACCTAAAATTCAAAAGCACATAATTAACGAATTAGAAATTATTCTTCGTGCTTAAAGAATGAGAGTAAAAACCTGATTGATGAACACAATGTAGCCTAGAAAGAAGTAGCCTACTAGAAATGGAAGAAGCAATGGCGAGACGACCGCATATACCATGCCAATCAAAATACAAAGAGAAACGAAAGGAATTGTTCTGTAATAAGGTAAGTCATAAAGGTAAGGCATTTTCTTCTTTCCACGATCCCATGTGTGTGACTTCATCATATCCCATATAAGCAGACCAGGTTGAAGAAGCTCCAGAGAAAATCCAGACAGCCCATTTGTCAAGATATATGTCATAAAAAAGTCCGCCTGAAAGAAAATGAAGAAAGTCAAGGAAGCATTAGGGTATCATATCCTTATTCCTGGGAAGAATATTATACAACCAGACCACCATTGCCTATTCCCTCCAAAGAAATATGTAAGGCCACTTAGAAATTATGGTGATCATTTCATGTACCCTCCGGTTTTATGCTATTTTTGAATTTGACAAGTCACAGACTAAACACATGATCATAATAGATTGAAAGTCTAAAACAATGTTAACGATGCTTACTTGAGCAGAAACAGCAGTGGCAAGACAACTAGGAAAATCCTTGGGATGAAAGAATGATTTCCCAATTTGGTCAAGTAAGGATCCCGATAACAGACTCAAGAAGAAAACATTTCCAACAAGGAAATAGAAGACCAAATTGCAAGCTTTCATATCTTTTCTACTCCTTGAGACATACCCTGCTATTTTTGTCATTTCTATCATGGCAAAAGGGACAATGTATACAGAACTATTGAGGATCACACTTGGAAGATATCCTGTCACAATAGACCTTAATCCTGGTCTGCAGAAAGGGGAAACGGTCAGAAGAAAGACATTTAGGTTGTGTTTCTCATATTGGAATATACCGCATGAGGAATTTAGTATAAAATTATTAACCACCAACCTCCGCATTATGTTAAACAGTTGATAGTCCAAATGACTATCTTCCCAATGATTATCCACCTTAATCCACCATAATAAAGTCTACCTAGTACTATCCATTATATTCCTTATATGAATTAATCTGGTGTACCAAACGTTGCCTTAAGATTTAGAATTAGACTGAGAAACCTTAATTATTGGATTTGCACCGAAAAGAAAAATACCAAAACACAAGCAAAAATGTAAAATGAAACTCACAAATAGTAAATGTTTAGGGTATGAAGCATTAGAGAATTATGATTAGGGATTTCCATCTAATAAAATTAAAGATATCTGTGATGCAATGAATATCTTCTATTCTTCGGGCATTTCTCCACTTCTCCCTAAGTTATGGGCTACTTGCTGACTTCCTTAGAGACAGGTCCCGCATGGTATTCTCTACCAATGCATACTTGACAAGAGGTAATAATGACTAAGCAAAAAATCTGAACCAACTTCATAATGGCTACAACCTTACTGTGTGTCCAAGGACATAAAAGCAGAATGACAGAAAAGGAAAAATAAAATAAAATTAAGTTACTGTAAAAATAAAGAAAGATAGAATTCAGTGTGATGGGAAACAGAACATAGAACTAAAAAATTCAAATATTGGGTAGTAATTTCTTCTAATCAGTTTCATCCCAAACCAATCCTCACCCTACACACGCGAAAAGAGAATTTCCGCTGTAATGTTATAAGTCTTCCAGTTTGCCAAGAAATTTATTATCGGCTAATGCCATCCAAAATTCAGTTATCAACACTACTGAGAAAATATGAGTTAAACCTATATATTAAGCTTAAATACAATGTAGTGAGGGATCTTTTTAATATAGGGTATGGAGAACATTCAAGTCTTACATCAACTGGACAGCCATGGCAGGAGGAAACCATTTCTTCAGTAGTTCAAATTTTGCAATTCCTTGGACAGCGGTGACTGGGATCATGAAGAAGATTGTAAGAAGTGATGCTGCAACATAGACTACAACTTTATAAAGAGGCAAGTGCCTATACGGGATTGCCAAATTTTTCCATAGTACATCCCTTGGTTCTGGAGCCATTTCAGTTGTCCATAGAAGTGGATTCGAGTGCTGCTGAGATTGGGCAGCTAAAGCAGCACCCCAACGTGAATTGAATGTAACAAAAGCAACAGGTAACTCCTACAAAGATGGAAATGTAAGACCCAAATTACAACCAGCTCAATCAGATGATGAATGGGCAAGTGCTCAATGAGACAAGGCAAATCATATACGAATTCGTTTTTTAAACCTTGACTATTTATATTTATGACATTGCCATTACAAGTCCTATAACTCGTTTGGATTACTTTGCACGAAGCCTAGTCAAAAGCTCAATTTCTTAGAACATATCTCAACAACCTTTGCACTGTTTTCTATTGTAGACTCATTGATCCTCTTTTTCCTTCATATTCTATTAAGTGGACATCCATAGTCAATTCAGAAATTGCTCACTTAAATAATACCTCAGCCCGAGTAATATTGGGTCCCCCGTCCTCTAAGTTACAATTGATAATAGTCCAATCACTCTTTCCTCACCAGTGAGCAGTGTACAAACCATCTCAATCAGTTTGATCGATTCCTATAGCACTAACTTTAGAAAATCACAAGTATGTTCATTCTGAAAGAATATACTGCCCGAAAAATAACAACATCTTAAATCGTTCTTGTTAAACAAAGAATTAAAACCATTCAATTATTAGCACAGACCTGGTTACAAAATCACCATTTTTCCATGAAAACTCTATTTGATTTGTGGTTCTGTTTCAGCAGACCATTTACTACGGTGTACATGACCATAGTACTCCCAGAAGGAAATACAACTTCTCTATTTATCTAAGCTAACAGATGAGAAATCTACATAGTACTAAAAGTTTTGGACTTTTTTATTTTTTAAAAGTATAAGGTAGGTGAAAGGTATAAAATCCAAATTTCAAGTTCAAGGGGCTGTTACTTCTCACAAAAAGTAAATCATACTGAGTGATCACCTCTTCCATCCAAGTATACTGGTCCCTCGTTAGTGTTCTTTACTAAAAAAATTTCCAAATTTCAATTTTTAAAGAGTTGGAAAATTAATTTTATTATCTCACTAGTTAGCCAATTGACCTCAACAATATGATACAACAAGATGCTAATCTATCTTCAACTAGTGTGGCATGTCCATGGGGGACACGTGTTAGAGATGTCGAACATCGACACTCCTCGGACATTCTGGTCATTTTTTTTTTAGAAATATTATATATTTTTAATTTAAAGATATTATTAAATAACAAATAGATACTTGTATTTAAAACATTTCAACAAGAAAAGTTAATAGCAAATATAAAATTAAAAATATACTTTACGAATGAATAATTTTAAAAAATTTAATCAACGTGTCGCGATATGTCGTGTCATTACTTTTTAAAGAATAGCGTGTCGACATGTCCGACACGGACATGTGTTGGTGCGTCATATAAACAAATTGTTATCAAAATTCAATTATAAAACACGTGAATAGTGTTATAAAATGAAAATTTTACCTTCCCCTGCTGCAACATTCTTCTCTGTGTAAGTTGTATTTTATGATAAACTTCTTGAAGCATTTCCTTGAGTTGCTCTAATTTTGCATCCCGCATTAGTACATCAGATGGATCTGATATTTCATTATAGTTCTTAGTTGAAGAATGATGCTTCAAATCCTCAATCTTTCTCATAATAGATCTTGCCTGGCTCTATACAGATTTGAAAGGAAAAAGAAACCCAAATCTAATTAGTGAATGGCTGCCAAAAGATGGTAAATAATGTCAGACTTTAAACCAATGCACCAATAAGAAGTAAATTTTAGATTTTCTAGTCAGATGTGTTCCTCTATCAAATATATCTAACACCAAGTACTCCTATCTATATGTTAAATCAATGGAATTATGAAAAGAAGGTGAAAACCAATCAATGGTAGAAACATAATGAATGCACAGAAATTTTGGACGCTTGCTGTTCTACTAATACTGCTAAAATTAGATGATGAAGCTAACAAGTTAAAAGGGATATTTTCTCTCCAACCAAAATTAGGCACTCGAATTTTGGAATTTGTGATGAAGCTAAGCCACGCAAAGTGCATTCTAATTAGCTTATTTTCCTGGTTCTAACATTATTTAGAGAAGGCTGAAAAATGGCTTTCGTTAAACCATCAAGATCAAAATCATAAAGGAATGTTTCATGTATCTGACCTAAGACGGGCTCTCCATCCCACCACAAGGAATTATTATACTTGCACATGTAGAAGGATAAAAAGACAGAGGATATGAAATGGCGCATATACAAATAAGATAGGCACCAAAAATTCTAAAACTGCAGAAAATAAATTATTATACAGATATGACGCACTTGACCCACAATATTTCAAGAAAAGTTTCAGCAGGGCTGTAGAGCATGTTTTTCAAACCACTGAATGAATGAAAACAGATCGACGAGTTCCATACCCCTGTGTGAAGAGATAAAACTAGAACTCGACAAAAGGCAAAAGAGTTTTTGAAATCGATAATACACTAAAAATAAACAGGCAGGAGTTGGGATCACAGTGCTTGTAAATATGTTCAATCACCTTCATGCTCTGAACATATATTGGCTTTTGGAAGAACAAATTGCTGAACATGTAGCTTTACAGCAACTGAAAAGCAGTCTTTGCCAGTCAATGTAAGGTACTATGTACAGTTGAGTAGGTGGCACATAATCAGATTATCTTTTATTCTCCAAACAATTTGTTGAAAGAACACCCGTATAAAAGTAGCAAAGTTAGACTAACAGTGTCACAGTATATCCTTACAAGTAAATTCTTAAGATCCTTTCCATCATACAGGATTTGATACGATTGATATGAATGTGGATGATACTTGGAAAAAAAGTGATCTACGCAGCATCCACAAGCCTTGTGCTCATCACAAGGTGGGATTTCTCGAACTAACACGGTGAACTGATTAGGCTGATGCCTCAAATCACGAAGTTGCTGAAGTCGTTTCAGTGAAATATCATCATATTCCTGGAGATGTTATAGGAAATAAAGACAACTGATATAACACGTTATCTGACTATCAAACTACAAAACAATATGTTTAATATAATTCCACCAGACTTCTTTATTTATTATTAAACAACGACCCGTTGCTAACATTATGGTTGTGTATGGAAGGATTTTGTTCTATGTCTGCTCTAGAGGTGAGAGGCAAAAGTGAATTGGGGTCTGTTGTTTGACACTTTTTACTTTTGAAACAAAATATGCTAAAGTAATAATACGCCAAATGAGTCTAATTGGAGGAGGAAATGATTGAAGGGCATAGGACCTAATGGAAGTGAAGATTTGGAAAGTTTGATTCTTGGAATTCATTCAATGCCATTATGCAGCAGAGAGAAAAAAATTCCACTGCTGGGAAGTCTCTGAGATAATTAAACATAAGGGTTGGTAAACATTGTTATTTCATTCTGAAACTTTATGGAAATCTAGGGAAAGTGTTTTCATAAATTTAAACATCATGAAACAAGTTCAGAAAAAGAGAAAAGGATGCCAAACCACAGATTCTTGAAAATAGATTTTAAACCATAAGGATCAAGTATCTGAGTGAATGACTACCTTGTACAGTAGGTATGATCCGTAACAAGATACGAAGTATAAGCATAACAAGTGTACCCAAAGCCTGTTGAATGGCAATAACTCCATAAGAATCTATCAAAATTAATTTAAATACATATTAGGAAGTAAATTACACATATAGCCACGACAGTTTCAAGGGAAGCCATATAGTTCCATGAGACACCATTGGGTTTGCATATTGAACCCAACCTTCGCCAAAATACTTGATTTTTTTTATTGGAGGGCTTGTGTTCAGTATGGTTCTTCAATTTGGAATGCACTGAAAAGAGAGAGTTGCATACCGGTGAAAAACAAGTATACAACTAGAGAGTGAGAAACTTAGTTCTTTAATCTAAACAAGGTTCAACGCAATTAAAGGTTCACTCAAATTATGCATGAAACTTCATGAAGTAAGAATTGATCCTAATTTTTCCTGACAAACAAATTTAAGTAATAAGAATAAATGATCCAAAAAAGTCAGACTATGATCCAAGGTCCTACTGTCAGTTTGTCAAGGAACCAAATGCGGGAAGGCACGGAGATTATTAGTTAAGTGACACCCAAGTATTCAGATATCAGCTAAATGCACGATTTTAAAACTAATTTGGGGGCAGTAGATTTGAATCCATAGCTGACTTGGGTTTTAGTTGCCCTTTTCCACTCTTGGTTTTTGATTTGTGGGCTTTTCAGTTTGCATGATATCAACTTCCATCCATTCTATGGCAGATGTTCTTTGATGGCTATTATTTAGAACTCCAAAGTGGATATTAAGGATGTTTTTAGAATTGGGACCTCAGAGTTCCTAAGTCTAGGTTGTATCAACTGTCGAATCTTAGATCATTATTACTTAAAATTTCTATAATCTCGTGGACATAGCTGAGAGTCCTTCCAAACACTATTTTAACTGCGTATAGTCATGTGTCTCCTTTCACATTTTTCAACTTCATCACCTCACATAAGGATGATGGGTGTTGAAGGCAATTACTTATTCTTTTTGAATTCAGAGAAATGTTAAGTGATTGAAACTTAATTTACAGGCTACATTGTCTATATTTTTCATCTACATAAACACTAGAGTCTCAACATTTGGGAGTTTGGAATGCTGTGATGTAAATGTAACACACAAATAAGATCAACATAGAGTATACATACTCAACATACCATAAGCAGAGGCCATGTATCACAGTTTATAGTTTCATCTACAGAACTATCAAATTCTCCCTGATATATAAACACACAGAATTAAGTTCTGAAAGGAATTCTACTAGTTGAAATAATTAATCTATAAGCTTTTTTTTTTAGTTCAAATAAAAGGTTATCCTTGAAGACAACTTAAAAAGAATGCAGCAAGATTGGAACACAAAAAGGTTAAATAGGGGTTAAGACTTGAGTTCAACTTATTAAACAAAGTTACCAGTTAGAGCCTTTACTAATATTTGATATTGTAAAATAATCCATGGAATGAGGAAGCCTGGATGACCTTCCACCGCCAGCTTTATAGTTTACAGGAAGCAGTACCAACAATCCCACCAGGGAGCAGACCACAAAGAAGTTGATCCTGCAACATTACTCTTAACTGAAATTAGTATTGCATACAATCTACATCTCTACAAACATAATCTTAAAATAACTCGAAGAATAAAATATTTGGCGGACTGCAGTGTCCACATTCATACATTTGCACAAAATTAGAGAAGGAAGAACATGCCATCTGATCTTTCTACTAGAATTATTTCAGAAGCATGTAACTTGCAATATACACTGAGTATTTGCATAATTGTCGACTGTAGGACCCTTTATTTGATGAATCATATGTTTATCAATAAATTTACTGCTGGAGGTGAAGTGAAATGTGCGGAAAGAGAAATTCTGAAACATTACTCAAAAATCAGTCATTGTGCGATTGCATTAAAACAAAAAATTATTGGACTACAATGAGCCCTGACTATCATACAATTCTTCAAAGAGTGCACACACCCGTCGACATACACTTAATCAAGGCATGTCGAAGAACACTATTTACCCGAATTTAAAAAGTCTGATGAAGACAAGTGCATCGAGGCCGATGTTTTCAAGGATTTCATCTTCAGATACCTTTAAAGAGCTTGGAATCCAATTGAAGGATGGGACAAACCCGAGAAAAAAACCCGAGTGAAGAAAGGAGATATGATCTCCAACAGAAATACGACGTGCATAGTATATAAATGCATTGGAAGGCTGCTTCTTTAAAACGGAATAAAGTAAGAGGAGGATCAAAGCCAGACCAAGATTTATGGCAGCAGAAGCTAATAATGAATTACCTTCCATATCTGTCTTGAGAGAAATCTGAGTGACAATTAAGGTTCAAATTCTGGTACATGTGACTGAGTCATATTTATAAACTATAAACGAGACGTGGCAAATTTTAACAATTCCTAGGAACTTCTTTATTTGTAGATTAAATTTGTGGAGAAGATTGAATCTGGGCTTGCGATTAGACCAACAGTTTCCAAATATAGCACTAGTAACTCTAATTTAAACTTTTAATTGTTATTATTTCATCACTCCATATCATTTGAAAAATAAAAGATTAAGTTGCCGCATTATTAAAATCGTTAATTTTCAAACAGAAGGAGACAAAATGACAACAATATTGAAATTACAATAATTATTTGAAAAATAAAATTTAAAGTTAAGCATTCAAAGTACCACGGACGCACGTACTAACATAGCATATAATTTAATTATCTTATCAGACGTAGTCTATTTAAAAAATAAAAGATAAAAAATTGCCAAATTACTTACCCAAATTTAAAGAGTCTTATTAAGACTAAGACATCTAGACCGCAGGTATCAAGAATCTCCTCCACAGAAACGCTGCAGGCACGGCGAATCCACTCCACAGACGGAAGCAATTGTCGAAGAGTGAGGTGGCGGTCGAAGGAAAGGCGGTGGTGCTGCAACAGGCGGCGAGGATAATATATGGTGGAATTTGAAGGCTGTTTTCTCAGTATTGAGAACACCGTAAGAATCAGCAAAGCTAAACCTATATTTATGGCAGCCGAGACAAGAAGCCCCTCTGCGTTCATCTTTTCTTTTCTAGACCAGGCAAGAAATTAATTAATGTTGTTGAGACATTTGCAAGTTCATTTTATGGTTCTGTAAATCGGGAACGGAGATATGAAAAGAAAAAGGGTTTGGCAGTGTAGAGAGAAACGTGGCGAGGGCAGAGCAGAGCAAGATGTTATTGCATGCATAATTAAATAGCAAAATTTGTCCGTTTTTCAAATTTACGAAGTTGGGTAACTATTTTCTAATTTTTTTTCTCTCTTAATTTGTAATTTTACTACAATCGATTTTCCGCTTGTATAATTGAGATGAAAGTGATAACATATAAGTAATAATGACAATATTTTTATGATGTTGTCAATTAAGTTCCTACTTGGCTCTTATTTTGAAAAATTTATTTTTCGTTAAATTCATTTTAATTAGACATATTATGAAATCCATAAGTTTTACTAAATTTTCAAGCTCACATTTCATTACTTTTCGCAAAATTAATTAAAAATATAATTTTTATTAATTTGAGAGATTTTTAGTGATGAAATGATGAAAATTAAAATTAACAACCTGTTTGAGCCCTTTTTTTGTCCAAATTTTATTTTAGAATAGTATTACGTTGGAGAATACGTAGTTGAAAAATAAGGAAAAGTTTTGAGTTTACGTGTAATATTATTTTATTGAAAAATGTATGATTGAAAAGAAGAGAGAAAAATATACTTTGAAAATAATGGGAGTCAAACAAGTGCTAAATTTAAAATGAAACCTTGCCCTTGCTTAAGAGTGATAGTATAAACTTTATATATTGGTTATTATTTTCATATTTAAGCGAAAAGTGAGTTGAGAGTAGAGGTCCCA
>CAIGRB010075618.1:0-13782 GCA_903798255.1 Fraxinus quadrangulata
AAATCACATGACATTGGTTACAAAAATAATATTTCAATGATGACAAAACGTGATAGTCAAAGTGACAAACTAAATTCAACAGTCAACCATTCCACAAATCAAAAAAACCTAAAAATTTATTGTTGTATTACTACTTTTGGTATTTTAACATTTGAGAGAGATCCAAGTATGCCAAAACTATTCTTCTAGCACCACTCGATTGTTTAGTTAACTCATTTTTCTGTTGTGTCTTTTCTAGCTCATGGTCTCACATTTGGTAGCCAAAAATTTGTTGATAACACTTTAATAGTAATGGACTAAAACCAAGCCCTATTTGTTTCCCATTTCTTAAAACTCATTTTCAGTCACAAATTTTTTGGGGCCCACAATTTTTATCAACTTTTTAATCTCGTATTTTATCAACATTTATTAAAATTTACTAAAAATCTAATTTTTATCCAAAACAAACTCTGGCTAAATTTGCCTTATCTTCCCAGACAAGTTCATAAACTTAGAGATAAAAATATATATGATCTTTTTAGACCCAACTATAGTTGGGGGGACTAACTTGCATTGTATCAAAATTAAGACATAAAGATATGAAGACACTGCATGATTGAGCAAGTTGGCTCAAAGAGGTTGAGCAAATGAAGGGTTATGTAATTTAGTCTCACGACTGGGTCTCTTGTTCATTGTGTTTGTTGACTTCTAAAAATGAACCAATAGACTCCTAGCCCACTCTTGCCATGTCAAACCAATTTCGGCACATTCCTATTGCAAAGAAAGGTGAGAAATGAGGCAGATTTGGACACAGGAAGTGCTTCATGACGAGAGACAAAGATGTTCGAGCTTCGACGGGTGGAAAAAAAAGATGATCTCGCTATCAATGATCACCAAACGAGGAGCAAAACTAATAACCAAATATATCACTAGAATATGTGGAAGGATAGAACATCTACTTATATAATTCTTCTACCAAGTGTATGATGAAAAATGGAAATACAAGTGTTTGTAAGAATCTTTGTTAATATTTCTTCTTGATTCCATATTTGAGAGTTCAAGACATGAGAAGATGACAATCCTCACTCTAATTTTTCCCAGTATCTTCTAAGTTACAAAGAGGATCTATTTATACAGCCTTGGTCGATGTGGTGTCCATTGGATCAGAATCAAGTAAGCTCATCTCCTTAGTTGAGACCTCACGTTATTGTCTACTCATACAATTAATACCTTGATAAATGGTTTGCCACCCTACACAATGAGCTACTACCATGACATCTTCTATTACAAATGTTACATCAATCACTTCTAAAAGATACTCAAATATTTTGCAAGAAAAACTTCGACTTATGAGCTTCAGATGAACTGAGAGATTTAGAGCTGGTCTTCTTAGTAGGGGGCTTGAGCTCCTTTCTTCATTTCTTTAGGTAATGTCTCAGCCCAAGTATGGTACTTTGCTAATTGAGGCAGTACCTCGGTATTTGCATAATGTCTTTGCATCTTGACCACCTGTGTCTTTGTTGACTTTTCTATTGACTTTCTGTCTATATGGAACATTAACTTAGAGCCTTGGTGGTGAGGCGTAACAATAGTTTCCCAAGTCTAGGTATATTTATTTATGTAATACATGGACTTTAGAAGTAGATAAAATTTCATCGATGGGCAATTTGCATTATGCCGTAATTTCCAATGTGCACGACTTGTGGAGACCTCCTAATAGTGTTATCTTGAATTCATATACTTGGTGACATCTTACTTTATGGAACAGTTTTGAAGAAGGGTCAGCAGAGCAGAGGAATTTTGAGGTTGTCTCACCTGAAGTGCTCTTGCAAGGATGAACCTTCATCTGAACTAGACGAAAAGGGTTGTATATGACCCTTCTGGGCCTTAGTATTGATAATTACGAGAAGCTTGACTTTATCATGCTTGAAGAACATGAGGCATCCTTAGTTATTGTACCCAAATGATTTGTCGTCATGGTACGTTTCCAAGAAAAGATGCTGAAGCGGCTCAACTTCCTATATACACAATTGTCGCCATTTTTAATGTGTAATGATGGCTATCTCTCACATATTTTGTGAACTTCAGGCGCATGAGGACGCGTGGAGTATCTCTGATATATGCCACAGAAGATAAAACAAAAGATGTGACGAGCGGCTCAGATTTAATCTTATAACGAATGGTCAGATGATCGAGATCGACATCCAATGGCTGGGATTAAGAGGCCCTGCCTATAAAAGGCAACCATTTGTGGAAAAAACCACTTTTGCTAAAATCCCATCTTCTGTAGATCCGACCCACTTGGCCAATCTTAGGAAAAAATATAAGATTCATTACGATATAGAGCTTTTCTCCTAATGAGAGAGCCTTCTATCCAAAGTATGGCTGTGTCGCCATTAATGAGTTCATGTTAAAAGCTGGGCTTTGCCTGCCTTTATATCTATTTTTTCGGGTCGTACTTAGGTTGTACGGGCTGGCCCCTACCTAACTCATCCCTAATGTCTAGGCCCAATTAGAGGGCATACTTCCTATGGAATGTCACTTCCATGGGTGAGGACATGCCCCTACATGTCTTCCTAACAATTTTTCAACCTCGGGTCTTGGGTAAAGGGGATTCGAGGAGGTGGTATTCTTTGTGCCCGTAGGGGTTACATTCTCTCTTCTTCCTGAGTCTACCCTCCTCCATCAAGGGATAGAAGGAGATGTTGTTCTGGGTCAGGGAGAAGTGGCAGAGGGTGAGGGCAATACCGTTCTCCACGTCAAAGTCCCAACCTCCACTCCGAAGCCAGTAAGTGTCGATTTTTTCCTTTTGCTTTCTTTGGCTAACTGGATCCGATTCTTAATATTTCTTCTTATCAGTTGAGCGCTTTGAATTGTCAGAGAGTGACTCGAAAACTCTCTTTGACATCTACCGACGTTTGTCCTCATCACGAGACTTCGAGAGTTTGATAATTTTGAAGAAGGTTTTTGAAGAGTTTTGTCTGTTGGCCAAAAAAGGTATAGCATTGTCCTTTTTACACTTAGCTTCCAGTTTACTCAACATTTATCCATTTGTTCACGTTGTTTAACTTTGTAGAAAATTTTAAGAAAATGAGGTACCCCACTTCTGATATGGCCACTATACTGGCTGCTACCTCCACCTCTAGTAAAAAGAGGTTGAAGCCCTCATTTATAGCAGCCAAATAGGTAAGGGACAAGGTTGAGAGGGTCTACCTTGAGGTAGGCAGTCAAGAGGAAGGGCGACCTCTCCAAGTGGATAAGGGAAAAAAGATAGTAGTGGAAAAGCCCAAGAAAAAGTAGAGGTTCTTCACCACCAGGGTAGATGGCTCCAACGATGTTCCCTTGCCTCGCTCCAGCATCCCACCTGGAGAAAAGCTGATGGCAGCGTCAATAGCTGTAGCCTCTGGGAGACAAAAGAGGCCATCTCCCGTTGAACCCCAGTGTGAGGAACCTGCCAGAAGGCCAAGTCCACTAGTGACTCATTAGTTTTCGAGGCTCCTTCAAGAAAATGGCTCACCATCAGGACTAGGAGTGAGGAGCTGGCTCCTGAAAGCCTTTCGTTACTTCCTCTAGAGGTTCAAATTGCCACGACTACTTTTCACAAGTACTGGACGGAGAGGTGACAAAACTTTGTGGAGACCAGCGAAGTCATGGATGTCTTCTCCACGATGGTGAGCCAGGTGGGGAGGGCCTTTGGAGTGACCATAGAGGCTGAAGCCCTTTTTAAAAACTTTCAACAAAAAAATAAAGAATTTGTGAATAAAACCTTCCAAGTTGAGGAGGCTGCCAGCACGGCCAAAGCTGAGGCGGAGGTTCTGAAGAAAAAGCAGGTAGAGGAGTTTGTGAAGCTCATTTCTGTGCTAGAAGAAATTGAGAAATTGAAAAAGGAGGTCAACCTATCTCAAAGTGAGGTGGCCTTGCTTACGAAGCTAGTGGAGACATCTGACACCCATCATCGTCTGGCGACTGAAGCTTTAGAGAAGACTAATAAAGAGAATGTTGCTCTAAAAGAGCAGGTGGAGGAGTTGAACTCCAAAGTTGCTGGCCTAAGAAGAGGTCGAGACTGCTGGGCAGGAAGCTCAAACTGCTGGTAGTCATGCGAAGAAGCATTTCCTCGCCAATTTCCATTTGACAGAGGTATACTTCACGAAGTACTTGCAAAGGTATGCTTATACTGACATGGTAGAGTGGCTGGAGGTAAACATTCAAGGTATTGACACCTCTGAGTTAAGAGCAGAATTCCTTTAAGATGAGGAGGAGAAAGAACCTTAAACTCTAATAGAGGGAAGTCAAGTAATTGAAATTGAAGATGATGCGGCTGAATAGATAGCTGAAGAAGTGGCTCTCAATGCTATAGTTCCCTTTGTGGGTCCTCCTTCCCTACCTGCTTAGAGCTTTAGTTTTACTTTGTTTTCCTTTCTTATTTTTTTCTATGTAAATGGTTTTGGCCCACCAAATGTAAATACTATTATTAATGAAGTCATTTTCTAAATTTCCTTGTGTTTCTTACTTTATTTTTTGTTACTTCTGCTGATTATGTACTGACGTGTTCGTTACTATGATTCGAACCTCTTATATTTCATTGATGATGTTTAAATTTAAAAAAAGAAGTAAAATCAGACTAAAGATAACATCAAATTTATGATAACATCGAACTTATGCATACTTAAGAAACAATGGAATCAAACTAAAGTTCTTCAACCATGTTAGACTTATAAATAAAAAATTCATGCACCACAGACTTCATTAATTAGAACGAAGCTTGCAATTTTGTGTAAGTGTTAGGTGGTCATGCACCTTAATAAGTTTCAAAACTTAAGTACATCAAACTTCAGTGTTTTAGGAGGTCGTGCACCTTAATATGTTTCAGAACTTAAGTACATCGAACTTCAATGGTTGAAATCAAACTTATAACTTTGCATAAGTGATAGGAGGTTGTACACCTTAATATGTTTTAGAACTTAAGTACATCGAACTTCAATGGCTGAAATCAAACTTATTACATAAGTGTTAAGAGGTTGTGTAACTTAATAAGTTTCAGAAGTTAAGTACATCGAACTTCAATGTTTGAAATCAAACTTTTGCACAAGTGTTAGGAGGTCGTGTACCTTAATATGTTTCGGAACTTAAGTACATCGAACTTCAATGACTAACATCAAACATATTACTTTGCATAAGTATTAGGAGGTCGTGTACCTTAATATGTTTCGGAACTTAAGTACATCGAACTTCAATGGCTGACATCAAACTTATTACTTTGCATAAGTGTTAGGAGGTCATGTACCTTAATAACTTTCAGAACTTAAGTACATCGAACTTCAATGTCTGAAATCAAACTTTTGCATAAGCGTTAGGAGGTCGTGTACCTTAATATGTTTTAGAACTTAAGTACATCGATCTTCAATGTACATCTTTTGTTTTAAAACTTTGTTTATATTTTGCACAAGTATAGGCAAATTCAATTTTCTTTATTTTCCTAAGTATGGGGTTGATTAGTTTGCCCACATTGAGGTTTCCTCAACAACTTTTGCTAAAGGCATGTGTCACACTTCGTGAGTGTAGATGTGGTCATTTTAGGATCTAGTTCTTCGTCGAGGTGCTCATGTTTCTTTACATAAGGACGGTTCGCCTATGCAGAGGCTTCTCTCAGGGCCTTTCCTCTTGAGAGGTATTTTTAATATATGAACATATTTGATAAAAATTACTTTTATTGAATCATAAACTGTTCATACAAGAAATTTACACCATTATTGATAGTACTTTCATAGGTGTTCTACATTCCAGGGATGAAGGTGTGCCTTTCCATCCATACTTTCAATTTTGTAGGTTTCTTGTCGAACCTCTTCCTTGACGCAATAGGAGCCCTCCTAATTGGACCCAAAGGTTCCAGATCCATGTTCTTTAGAAGACAAAAATACCCTTCGAAGCACCATTTCATTGAAACGAAACGATCTCTTTTTTACTTTTGCTTTGTAATATCTTTTCATTTTTCATTGATAAATGGTCAATTTTGCTTGAGAGTCATCCCTCTTTTCTCTAAAGAGGTCTTGCTCAAATATTCGTATCTCGTCATTAGATATTTCATTGAAATGAATTTGATGAGAAGATGGTAGACCTACTTCCACTAGGCTCATAGCCTTGGCTCCTTAGGCCATAAAAAAAAGAGTCTCTCCAGTAGCAGTTTTGCTTGTAGTCTTGATGGCTGAAAGGACTTGAGGTAGTTTATCGACCCATGCCCCTTTAGAAACGTCTAACTTCATTTTCAACGTGTACTAATGCTATACTTTCTGTGCTAATGACCATCCTTCGTTATGATTTCCACATACTCCTTCATGAATTTCTCGAAGTAGATAATTAGCTTGCTTTCCTCCAATGCATTTGAGTAAAGGTAATGAGAATCCATGTTTGTATAGCACATCATCTTGGAAGACGAAGTGTATAGCTCATCTTTTGAGCATCTAGGCCTCCTATTTTTCAGAGGGCAATACTTGGTCCTTGAGGAATGATATAATTGGTTTTTTCCATAGATGAGTACCTTCGACCTACATTACTACTTTGCTAGTTGTGGTAGAGGGTTTGAGAAGATGCTCTATGGCCACTATGGTGAGTAATTCTGAATCTTTACTACTTGCCAATTTTGATAGGGCATCGACATGAACATTTTAAGTATGTGGGATTTGTACGAGCTCAAATATTTCAAATGTGGGGATGAGTTCCATAACCAATTTCAAGTACGCAGCCATAGATTTATCTCTAGCTAGAAAATTGCCATGTAGCTGACTTACATTTCTCACTTACATTTCTCTGGCTAGTCTGAGGCCAGCGATGAGGGCTTCATATTCTACTGCATTATTGATGGCTTTAAAATTGATCCATACAGCACAAGTGAGCTTATGTCCTTCTGGACTAACAAGGACCACGTCTGCTTTTGATCTTGTCTCTCCGGACGATCCATCTACAAAAAGGCTCCATGTCGGAGGTTCGGTAGGTTCCATCTTCTCTTCTATTTCTAGAATATGAGTGAATTCAACCACAAAGTCTGCCAAAGCCTACCCATTGATGGCAGCTCTTAGTTTAAATACGATGTCAATTTTACTAAGTTCTACAACCCACTTTAATAATCTCTCTGAAGCATCGAGCTTCTACAGCACTTGCTTGAGGGAAAAGTTTGTCAATACCTGAATAGTGTCAGCTCGAAAATACGGTCTTAATTTTCGAGAAGCTGTCACCAAGGAGAGGGCTAGCTTTTCCATATCTAGGAAGCGAGTTTTTGCTGCTAAGAGTGCTTTGCTCACGTAGTATATGGGCAGCTGGTGATCGTTTTCTTCTCTTATTAGAATTGAACTGATGGCATTAGTGGTTACTGCCAAATACAACTACAGTGGCTCGTTGGCCATGGGCTTGGATAGGAGAAGAGCATGTCCCAAGTCCTTCTTTAGCTCCTAGAGGGCTTCCTCACATTCCTCTGTCCATTGGAACTTACTTCCTCCTTTGAGAATCTTAAAGAAAGGCATGTTGCCTCGGAGACGAAGAGATTTAAGGTAGCTATGCGACCGGTGAGGCTTTGTACCTCCTTTGATTTCTGAGGCGACCTCATGTCGGTTAAGGCTTTAACCTTTCCAGGGTTAGCTTCAATAACTCTTTGGTTGACTATGTAGTCCAAATATTTTCCAAAAGCGGCTACAAAAGCACATTTCGAAGGATTGAGCTTCATTCGGTATCTTCTCAGGATATGAAATGTCTCATTGAGGTTTTCAACATGATCTCTTGCTCTTAAGATTTTCACTAGCATGTCATCCACATAGACTTGTATGGTTTTCCCAATCAGATCAACGAACATCTTGTTGACAAGTCTTTGGTAGGTAGCCCTGGTATTTTTCAACCCGAAAGGCATGACCTTGTAACAATAAAGACCATTCTTTGTGATGAAGAAACTATGTTCCTCATCTGCTAGGAACATTGGGATCTGATTATATCCGGAATAGGCATCCATGAAACTTAAAAGTTCGTGTCCAACAGTTGAATCCACAAGTTGTTCTATCCTAGGGAATGTGAAGCTATCCTTAGGGCAAGCTTGGTTTAAGTTTAAGAAATGTACACAAACCCCTCACTTTCCATTGTGCTTCTTTACCAATACTGGGTTAGACACCTACTTGGGATATATTGACTCCCGGATAAATTTATTGTCAATCAACTTCTTAACTTCATCTTTAAGAGCTTCATATCTCTGAGTTGAGAACCCTTCTTTTTTCCCAGTGTGTCATGACCTTAGGATCGATATTCAAATGATGGCAACTGATCTTAGGGTCTATACCAACCATGTCTTCATGCTTCTAAGCAAAGACATCAAGATTTTTAGTAAAAAGCTTTTCAATTCTTTCTTAGCTTTTAAGGTAGATTTCTTCCAACCTGTAATCGCTTGGAAGAGTCCTATGGGTCTACTTGAAAGCTCTCCAGTTACTCCATAGGTGCTGTTTAAGGCTCGTAATCAATGATGCGAGAATCCAGTTCTTCCAAACTAGCCGCTTTCTCAACAGCTCTCCATTTTTCAGGGATGGTAGGTCTTTCACATACAGCTTCTTCTTCAAAGATGTATAGTTCCAAGGATGGCCCCTTCTTGAGGGACATCCACCATTTTAACGTCTTTCCCTTGTTAAAAGTTTTTTTCTTGTTCAAGGACATCATCCATTTCAATATCTGTAGTGATCATATTGACACTTATCGACTCGGCTTTTCATAAGCAATTTGAGTAACATTCCCTTGCTTTTCTTCGATTATCCCAAATTATTACAATTCCTTTCTCCCTTGGAAACTTCATGCACAAATGATGAATGGAAATGACAGCTCAGAGTTCTTTCAAGGCTGGCCTCTCCAATACTCCGTGGTAAGCGGTGCGACTATCAACCACTAAAAATTCTATGAAGTGGTGAGCGGTCAAGGTGCTATCCCTATCTCTATTACTAGAGAGATCTTTCCCCTTGGGATGATGCTATCACCCATGAAACCGTACAAGGGAAAACTAATTGGGTCAATTCATGGTCAACTTTCATTTTGTCAAAAGTGGTTCCAAAAATGATGTTGACTGAGCTACCATTATCTAACTAAAATTCTTTTTAGGCCATTACGACGATGATGACCCTCACTACTAAGGCATCAGAGTGTGGATAATGCACATTCGCTGCATCTTCTTGAGTAAATGTGATTGGTGGAATTATTCTTTCGACAAGACCTCGGTTAACTAAGAAACTTGTCACGGGAGGGTTTTTTTCTTCTCTGGTGTAATTTATTTGCGAATTTTCCTAATGAGCTCCTAGCCATCAATTGTAGGGGGTTTCGCCTTTGCCTTTGTACATCTCTAGGTCTCTCAACCTCATTGTCCTTTCTCCTTGGGGGATCGTGTCGATTTGGGCACCTCGGCTCAACGTTCCCAGGCCGTTGAGCCTGCTTAGAAGGAACGTCTCTTCGGGGATGCCTGTTTCTTCCCTGACTTGTGTCATAGGGATGCCTCACGATGTCCCTGCAATCTTTCACTTGGCTTTGATGTATTTCTACACCAAGGTTCACTTCCTTATAAGCTAAAGTGGGTACTGCATCGAGAGTCACGGCAGTCAGTGCTTGTCCATGATTGAAAAGGGTCGATGATCCATCAAATGGGAGGTAAGATATTTTTTCCTTTGCAATTGTGGAATGGAAAATCCTTGCCTGGCTCTATTCCTATAATCTCTTAGTTCTTCATTGAGGATTTTACGCCTTATCATTTCTAGTATGGCATCATACGTGGTAGGATCATTGTTTTGCACATCCCTCCAAAAGAGAGAATTTATGTCCAAGCTTCCCAATTTGTTACTTGCACACAGTAGGTCATCTCGTCAGTGAAGCTGGATAAGAAACTTTTCAAGGACTCGCTTGTTGTTTCCGTATATCTTGTAGGTATTGAATTGGTCTTTTGCCTTCCTTACTGGTAGCGAAACGTTTTAAGAACATCCTTTTAAAGTCTTGCATGCTTCGGATGCTTCCTTCTGGCAAACTTGTGTACCAAATTTTGGCCACTCTACTTAAAGTCAAATGGAAAGCTCTACACTTCATGGATGGATTGGCTCCTTTCAGATTCATGTGGGTTTTGAAGCTGTTGAGATGGTGGGATCGCCTCTCCCATCATACTTTGGGAACTTAGGGAGTGTGAAGTGGTTTAGCATGGCGGCATTCCTAATGGCTTGAGAAAATGTTGAATGATCGTCATTGTCAAGGTCGCAAGACCTTTGGGGCTCATCAAAGCCCTCATCCTTTCTATATTGAGTTTGAAGAAGGGAATGGGAAGGTTCGACTTCACTTCTGGCCAGTTCCATCCTCTCAGGCCTATTTTTAGGGGGAGAAACTCAAGGTTCCTCAGGGCAAACTGGTTTTTCTTGTCTGCCCGATTGAAAGGGCTCATGTTTTCTATTTCTAGGCAATCTTGGGCTTAGCCTATCGAAGAGACTTGCTGACCTTTAAGGCAAGTCTTCTGGCTCATTCTAAAGTATAGTTAGTTAAGGTGTCAACCCCAACCTTCCTCTGTTAGGGGGGAGGGGGGCTTTTATCTTGTTGTGATAGTACCCTGTCATTTGTCTTTGAACTTCTTCCTTCTCATGGTAGGACTGTGGAAGATCTTAGAATGCGTACGGAGGAACTAGGTATCATTCTCGACCCTCCATGCTTATCAGCAGCTCATTCATCTGCTAGGTTATGTTTCTCATGTTAGCAACCATTGTGGAAACTTCTCTAGTGAGTCTAGCTGCTATCCTACCTTCGCCTCTTGACCCACCTCGTCTATGTTGTCGGTGAGGTCTTAAGCGAGTGGCTGTGACAGCCTGTGAGGGTTTTCCTTCTTTATGGTGTTCTTCATCCTTCCGGGTGTGTTTTCTTCACTGTTTGAACTCATATCAATGGACACTTCTTTGACTAAATATTCATTTCTTCAAGGATCAAACGAGCGTAAGATTCGCATGGTCATCTCTTGGACTTTCCGATTGTTCTTTCTTCAATAACACTCTCTTTTCAGGGGTTACAAAATTTCTTCCAAGGTATTTCCTACCAGCTTTTTCCCACTAGATTTTCGTAGTTAACTGTATGGTTTTCCACTGATGGTACCAATCTGTTGACCTTAAAAAATGAACCAATAGATGTCGGGCCCACGCTTATCACATCAAGCCAATTTCAATGTATTTCTACCGGATAAATGGTGAGAAAGGAGACAGATTTGGATGCGGAAAATGCTTCACCACAAGAGACAAAGATGTTTGAACTCCGACGGGTGAAACAAAAGATGATCACGCTATCAATGATCACCAAATGAGGACCAAAACTAATAACCAAAGATATTACTAGAATACGTGGAAGGATAGAATAGCTACTTATATAATTCTTCTACCAAGTGTATGATGAGAAATGGAAATACAAGTGTTTGTAAGAGTCTTTGTCAATATTTCTTCTTGATTCCATATTTGAGAGTTCAAGACATGAGAAGATGACAATCCTTACTCTAATTTTTCCCAACCTCTTCTAAGTTACAAAGAAGATCTATTTATACAGCCTTGGCCGATGTGGTGTCCATTGGATCAGAATCATGTGGCCTTATCTCCTTAGTTGAGGCCTCACATTATTGTCTATTCATATAATTAAATGACTTAAATAACCCTATACTAATACAATTCAATACTCCCCCTCAAGATGGCAAATGTATATTCAACACTCACATTTTGCCAAGTAATGATTTGAATCTAGTTCCTCCCAATGGTTTGGTTAACAAGTCAGCTACTTGCTCTTGTGAAACCAGATGTAGCATTTTCACTTCTCCTGCATGTACCTTATCCCTTACAAGATGACAATCAATTTCTATATGCTCTGTTCTTTCATGAAACATATGGTTGCTGGCTATGTGCATGGTCGACTGATTATCATAGAATAATAAGGCTGGTCTGGTATGCACGATGCTCAAATCCTTTAGTATATTCATCAACTAGGTAAACTCACAAACTGCAGCTGCCATGGACCTATACTCCGCTTCAACCGAAGACCTTGACATTGTATGTTGTTCCTTAGACTAACATAATACTAAAGAGTTTCCCAAAAATATGCAATAACCAGTAATGGACCTTCTTGTGTCAGAACAAGCTGCCTAATCTTCATCAAAATAGCCTTTGAGATGTAAATCAAACTGGCCTGCAAAGAATAAACCTTATCCCGGTGTACTCTTCAAATACCGCAATACATGATGAGATGAGGCTGCTTTGGAGACTGGAAGAATTAACTCAGGACTTGAACCGCATATGCCAAATTCGATCTTGTTATTGTTAAGTATAGAATCATTCCCACTAGTCTCTTGTAAATAATTGGATATGTAATTGTGTCCCCCTCATTTTTACTCAATTTCAAGTTGTGTGGTAAGGGGCTACTTGTCGGTTTTGCACCAAGGTAACCCGCATCTATCAAAATATCTAGTGTATTTCCTTTGACAAATAGATATCCCTATTGAATTTCTTGCCACTTCAGTTCACCTTTAAAATGCTCAATGTCAGACAATTTATTTTCCCCAATGATAATATCATCAACATAGATAAGAAGTACAGTGAATGAACAACCCTCTTGTTTGGTAAATAAAGAATAATCAAACTTTGACTACCTAAAATCTTGTGAAAGAATGTATGAAATTAGCTTCATGTTCCATTAACTCGAAACTTTTTTGAGTCCATAAATGGACTTTTTGAATTTGCAAACCCACCATGCTCTCCCTGCTGCTCATAACTTAGAGGCATTAACATAAACACCTCCTTATCCAACTTACCATGGAGGAAAGCATTATTGATATCCAATTGATGAAGATGTCCCTATTTTTTGAGTTGTAACTGCCAAAAGTGTTTTTACTATAACCAATTTTGCAACAGGGAAAAATGTTTCTTCATAATCCAAACCAGCCTACTGAGTAAAACCTTTGGCTACAAGATGAGCCTTCTTCATTTCCTCTATCCCATCTGAATTGAGCTTTATCTTGAAGACCCATTTGTAGGCCACTAGAGTCTTGTGTTTAGGCAACACACTAACTTGCCAATTATTGTTTGAAACAAGTGCTTGATATTCAGCATCCATAGCTTTAACGCACTCGGGATGCTTAGATGCCCCAACAAACGAACTTGGCTCATAAATAATGGATAAAGCCAATGTGTAACTTCTTTGAGCAAGAGATAAGAAACCATAACCCAAGTAATCTTTAATAGGATATTGCTTGCCAAATTCGAAACCCCTTACCACAGAATCTGATTGAGGAACTGGAAATTGAGACATCAAACTACAATGATAATATTGTAGATAGGAAGGAGCACATTTTGGTCTACTAGATTTTTGTGTGGGTACAATATGAGGTGAGGAAGACACCGTAGGTGGAGATGGAGTTAGATTATGAGATGGAGAGGAAGATACTGTAGGTGAGAAAGATACTGTAGGTAAAGATGAAGTTGGATCATGAGGACTTGATATATTTGAAGTGTTTGAAGATGAAAGAATATGGGAATAGGGCTATAATGTTGGGAAAAAAATCAGTTCAGTGATGAAAATGTGTTGGAAAAAGAACAGAATCAGGTTGAGGACCAATATCAGACTTGGACAAAGAAGCAAGGAAGGAGGGATGATGAAAGGAAATATATTCTCACGGAAATAAAAAATTGTATTGGTTTTAAGATTGTACATGTGACACCCGAACTTAAGCTTCGAATGTCACGTACTAAACATAATAACTTTTACCATTGGTACATGTAAAAACTCTTAAATAAA